>CALYLW010000424.1:0-75000 GCA_944989445.1 Ampullaceana balthica
CCATTCTTGCTCCAAAGAATTCAAGTGTCAACAGCATCAATTCTCAAATTCACAATTTTCTACCAGGCATTTCAAAAAACTACAAATCTATTGATACGGTTACAGATCCGGCCCAAGCTGTTTACTATCCAACAGAATTTTTGAATTCATTAGATCCTCCTGGCATGCCATCACATAACTTGGAACTTAAAATCGGAGCTCCTATCATACTTCTGAGAAATTTGGATCCCCCTAAACTATGCAATGGAACACGATTGAGCATCAAGCATCTCTTACCTCATGTAATAGAAGCCACAATTTTGACAGGCTGCGCCAAAGGAGAAGATGTCTTCATCCCAAGAATTCCACTCATACCAACAGATATGCCTTTTGATTTCAAGCGCCTCCAGTTTCCAATCAGGCTTGCATTTGCCATGTCTATCAACAAGGCACAGGGACAGTCTTTAAAAGTGGCAGGCATTGTACTTGAGGAAGCATGCTTTGCCCACGGACAGCTATATGTGGCATGTTCTAGAGTTGGGTCACCAACAAATCTTTTCATTTTTGCACCAGACGGAAAAACCAAAAATATAGTCTATCGACAAGCCTTAATATAAGCAATATATAAATTACATGTACTTATTTTTAATTACATTTCAATTTATTTTTTAAATTGTTTTTCAATGAATGAATTGAAATAATTTTTTTTTAAATCTGTTGACTATTATTTTAATCGTGCGACGCCGGGTAACCCGGCTAGTATATATATATATATATGTAGTACATGTTTTACACAATATATATATATATATATATATATATATATATATATATACATAATATTTCATTGAATACTATGAATGTAAAAGGGTCGTTCATTTACATCACTTTGTAATTTGTGTAAGCAAAATTTTTATGAAAACAAATTTCCTTGCCCATAAACGGATACCTTCAACCAATAAGCGTTTAAAATATTTCCTTAACTGATGCAAAGAAAAAAAGCAGCTAATATTTCAATACTTCATTTTCATTAATTTTCTTTTACAGTAGTCTAATAACATAGAATGCCCTAACGTTTATTCTTAAGAACCCTACACTGAAAGTTTTTACCTGCTTTTTCTTCAAAACGACATTGTCCATTAGTACAGCATTACTTTTATTGCTTTAATCACACGATTTGTCGATAAATCTTCATTTTAATGTGATAATGACGTTTTATGTAAAAATTATATATATATATATATAATTATTTAGTGTGATGGCGGCTGGATAGCGAAGTCAATAGTGCGCTCGCTTCACAAGCTAAGTGGCGTGGGATGTAGCCCACGTTAAAGCCATAATAATAATGTTGATGAATTAACATCGCTAAAAATTCCCCGCTGGCCTGGAGAGGAGATGGGCGCCGCCAAGGTCTACCAAGCCCCGAGAAAGTTCTATTGGAAACTTAGAAACCTTTACAACCACGAGGTTATAGGACCAAAAAAAAATATAAAAAAATAGTAATATCGTATAAAAAGGCGCTTTAAAGTCCGTCAATAGTCCTTGCAGACTATGTGGGGCAACTCCGGATAAAAAAAACATTGATTTAAAATTGAACAGAACATACATTCAAACTTTTCTGTCAAGACTAACAGATGGTTTCTGCTCCCCGTAAAACCTTACTACGCGAAGTATTTTTTCTCAACTTATTTTAATTGTTGAAAAGGTTAAAATGTAAAAGAGCCCTTGTTTATTTGATGAGTTTTATTTTTTTGGAATATGTTGATGTACCGTTTTGTGTATGTATATGTGTTTATGGGTGTGTTTGCGCTTGCGACTGTGGGGTAATTGTGTGTGTTTTTGTTGTTAACTTAATGTGAAGAGACTGCTTTTCTTTATGTCTGCTATTGCTTCATCAATTACCCCTCGACACTTATGTTTAGCGTAATCGTTTAACGACATATATTTAATGTTATGTTGCTTATTGCTATATAATATATGGCCATTTGACTTTCCTATATATATGCTTTAATGATTTTTCTTATATTGAAAGACATGAATTTGACATTTGAAATTAAGTAAAACGAAATCAAATACTTATAATGTATACTCTGCATAAGTTAGCTTGCACATAAAATAAACCAGATTAATAACTAATACATTTTTTAAGGGTAGTATTTTAACAATGTTATTTTAATATGTTTTGATTAAAAAGAAATAAAATGTCGTCCTTTTAATTGCATTTGTAAAATTTTTAATGTTGTTCTTAAATTTAAAAATGCATATGTTTGACAATTTTTCAAGGTTTGACAGTTTTTGAGACATTTTGTTTCATCCAATTAAATAAAAACAATGTATTATATGCTTTCATTAGTTGCATCAAATTACATCAGATTAATACGAAGTAAAATGTATCTTTCTATGTAATTAATAAATATTTTTTTTATCTTCCCCGAGTGATATATATCCGCCATGTCACTTCGAGACAATATTTAAAACTAAATTAATACATAATACCCACCAGGACTTTAGCAATATTTATTGCATAAGTTTAACTATATAAATAGAAAAATGCACAGGGAGCCGATTAAATCATGTGGCAAGTGATTAGTGATGAAAAAAGGCAAAACATTGTAAAGTGTGAGACTTATTTACCTTAAGTGCTTCAATAGTACACGCGAGTGTAAAGGATAAATTGATTATTGAATTGTTCGTTAGACCGTCGATACGACGAGGACCACTCTAGTCATCCGAGGGTTGTCTGTCCCTTCGCAGATGTATGATTAGGCTGATCCTTGCACGGAATGTTCGGGAACAGAAGGGACAAGGGACGAGTGGGACCTCTCCTGGAGGGTTGACAGCATGGGCCTTTCGGGCTTGCCTCTTCTTTTCTGCGGCGGTGATCCGGTTTGTCTCGCATGACCTGGCACCTTCGTGGATGGAAGAATGCCAGGTGGATCGGTCCATTGCAGCTCGTTCCCACGTGTCTGGGTTGATGGCAAACGCTTTCATTGAGGCTTTCAGTGTGTATTTGAAGCGTTTCTTTTGCCCACCGTGGAACCGCTTGCCATACTGGAGCTCACCATAGAAGATTCTCTTTGGCAGTCTCTCGTCTGGCATTCGGACAACGTGCCCTGCCCAGCGAAGCTCGGTCTGCATCAGGAGGGTGAAGATGCTGGGGAGACCTGCCTTGGTCAGTACCACTGTGTCTGGAATTTTGTTCTGCCACTTTATGCCAAAAATCTTCCTGAGGCTTGTTATATGGAAGTGGTTAAGCTTTCTTGCATGGCGCTGATAAACAGTCCAAGTTTCACAAGCATATAGCAGTGTGGGGAGAACCACTGCCCTGTACACTTTCAGCTTGGTCTGGATGGTAATGCCACTTCTCTTCCAGACATTAGGGTACAACCTGCCGAAAGTGGAGCTGGCTCTGGCAATTCTGACGTTCACTTCATCATCGATGGTGACATTTTGAAACAGTGTGCTGCCTAGGTATGTGAACCGGTGCACTGTGTTGAGTCTCTGGCCGTTGACAGTGATGTTGGGCTCTACGTAGGGCCTTCCAGGCGCGGATGATGGAGGACCTCAGTCTTCTTAGTGTTGATTGTCAGACCAAAGTTTGTGCAGGCATTGGAGAACAGGTTTACACTGCGTTGCATGTCGGCTTCTGAGACAGCGTTGAGGGCACCATCATCAGCAAACAACAGGTCTCTGATGATGTCTGTCATAACCTTGGTTTTTGCCTGGAGCCTCCGAAGGTTGAACAGCTTGCCATCTGTGCGGTACTTAAGGTTGACACCAACATCCTCGTCTCTGAAGGCCTCTGTCAGCATGGCGGAAAACATGAGGCTTAACAGTGTTGGTGCCAGGACGCAGCCCTGCTTGACCCCGTTTGTGACTGGGAAAGGATCAGAAAACTCACCGCTGTCCTGGACTCTGGCCTGCATGCCCTCATGGAATTGTTGCACTAAGACGATGAATTGCCTTCGGCAACCGTACTTGGCCATGATCTTCCACAGCCCTCTCTGCCAACGGTGTCAATAGCTTTGGTCAGGTCGACATATGTGAAGAACAGGTTGAAGTTCTGCTCCTGGCATTGCTCTTGCAGCTGCCTGTCTTTGGTCAAGGTGGACTGTGAGGCGGTTGAGCAGGATTCTGGCAATGATCTTTCCTGCGATAGAAAGCAGGGATATGCATCTGTGATTGTCACAAGCCTGTCTAATTCCTTTTTGCTTATATAAATGTATGATGGTGGCATCTTTGAAGTCCTGGGGGTTCGTCTCTTGCTGCCTTATTAAGATAAAAAGCTGTTCAGAACCAGGTGCTTTGTCACTGGAAAGTAGATAGATTCCTTTCTGGGTCTCGAGCAAGGTTGATCGGTCATCCAGGGCTTTGTTTGTGGGCACTTGGGGTAGACGATTGATGGCTTTGTCGTTGATTGTCGAAGGGCGATTAAGAACGTCATCGAAATGTTCGACCCATCTCTCCAAGATCTTCTCTTTTTCTGTGATGAGAGTGTTACAGTCTGCGCTGAGGAGGGGGTTTGATCCTGAGGGCGTGGGGCCATATACTTCTTTCAAGGCGTCGTAGAAGTTGTTATAGTCACGCCTGTCTGCATAGCCTTGGATCTCGTAAGCTTTGTTGCCAAGCCAATCGTCCTGCTTCTGAAAGAGCTTCAGTATTGCGTATGTTGTTAAGTGCATCTCTCCTTGCCGTTGACTTGGGGTTATTGAGGTAAGCTTGGTGAAGGTGGTGTTTCTCATCCAATAACTGCTTGATGTCTTCGGAGTTCTCATCGAACAAGTCCTTATGTTTCCTGGTCTGGGGCCCCAGGGTCTATGTAGCTGTGTTGTAAATCAGCTCTATGAGTGATGCCCCGTCTGCCTCCACGCTCTGGTTTCCCGGAGAGGTGGATTTCAAGCACTTTTCCAGAGCATCTACAAAGGACTGTTTGCAGTTGTCGGTATTCAGTTTGGCAACATTAAGCCGTTTGGGTGCCTTCTTCCCTTGCGGACGTGGTTTAGGCTGAATGCGGATGTCGGTGCTTGGTGATGATGAGGCGGTGGTCTGTTCAGCATTCAGCGCCGCACATGAACTTGGTCACTCGTACATCCTGCCTGTCCCTCTTCCTCACGATGGCGTAGTCAATAAGATGCCAGTGCTTCGAGCGGGGGTGCATCCATGACTTCTGGTTACGAGTGGGGAGGCGGAAAATTTTGTTGGTGATCAGCAGTTCAAGTTCAGCGCAGGTCTGGAGTAAACGAAGACCGTTACTGTTACATTGACCCACTCCATGATGACCAAGGACTCCTTCCCAGGCAACGTTGTCCTTGCCAACGCTGGCGTTGAAGTCACCTAGCAAGATGAGTTTGTCCGCCTTTGGAACGTCGGTAATGACAGTGTGAAGTTCTTCGTAAAACTTTGCCTTTACGTCATCTGGATTAGTCATGGTTGGAGCGTAGGCACTGATGATGGTGAGGTGCTTCTTTCCAGCTAGTGGGAGTTTCATGGTCATGAGCCTGTCGTTCACTCCCTTGGGAAGTCCAGCCAGCTTTCCGACCAGAGTTGTCTTAACTGCAAAGCCAACGCCTGCCTCACGTCTCTCCTCGCTAGGTCTGCCACTCCAGTAGAATGTGTAACCAGATCCTCTTTCACAGAGCTCTCCTTCTCCCGCGATTATTGACTTACATGACAAGTAAAGATGGTTCAGGGCTTTTGAAAGAAGAAAACGGATAACATATAGGGGTTATATACAATGGCGTAAGAGTAAGATTAATGGGTAGAACGGTATTTTTTTTATAAGAAGGACAAATGTGTGACTTTTTGAAAGCACTTTTCATTTGCAGAGTAAAGATTTAATAATATCGCCAAAACCCTGGCTGGCATTGCCTGTATAGCTAAGCCATTGTTAATATGCTTTTGGTAAATTTACGCTAAACCAGCAGGGTGAATTTTAAGCCCAATCCTTGAGATTCAAAAAGTGTCTTTTAAAGAAATGAGCTCCCATAGCCCCCGCTGCAAAAGGCATCAATATTCACATACATGTTTTCTGGCTCAATAAAATAATATCCGACTCATTCTGACACAAGTTCATACATGGAATGGAGATTCAGTGTATGGTTTGGAGAGCGTGTGCATAGAAATAAGGAATAATTTGATGAGCTTTTTAAGTGCCGACGAACTTACTTCTTAAAACAATATTTGGTGTATTTCTATACATGATGGTGGCATGGCACACGCTTCGGGTAATACCTAGAGAATGGTCTAAGGCAGAGGTCCCCAAACATTTTATCGTCGGGGACCAGTAAACGTTTAATAGTTTTTCCGTGGCCCGCTAAGGGGTGTGGGGAGTCGGATGTTGATTATTTATATTTTAAATTTTAAAAAAAATGTTTCCAAATGCAATGCAGTTAGTCTACACCATAAAATGATTCTAAAGGGATTTTAAAATTTTAATCTAGAACAATACTAGGTTTAAGACCGTCGTCATTTGCAATGTCCAGGGCTTTTTCTTTCTCTTTCATATATATGCTAGATTCGCCTGATTTGTTGCAAAATGGGACGTGAATCCATTCGTTACCATTTCGTTGGTCATTTTTGGTTGGGAAGTAGCGCTCTAACTCTTTTAAAAGCAAAGGTTATTGAACTTGTACCAACTGGAAAATGAATGCGCAGGCTAAGTCTAAAAATTTGCTGTTTGAAGCATCTCCAAAATACCTACATTTTGGGCACAACTCTAGTTAGGTTTTAAATGCAGCTACTTTCTCTGCAACTTGAAAACATTTATCATTTTCCCTAAGAGGACAGGTTGAGTTCATTGAACTGGCTGAACATGACACCCATCTAAGCAAGTTTTCAGACACATACCTAATCACTGAAATTGTAGAAATGGCTCTTGTAATTCAAATAATGGATTAGCCTCTGGATGAACATCTTATCTCTGTGTACAAGAGAAGATATGGCGTCTGCGTCCATCTCCTCCCAAAGCATCACAAACAGGCGCAAATTAAGGTTTGTGCCATGATGTGGTAAATAAATTTAACAAAATATATAAGAATTAAGTGCCTTGAACAGTTCTACTACAGTGATGTAGGTTGAAAAAGATAGAGTAGATAGCAAAGTATTATTATTATTATTATTATTATATTATCTGTTCACTTATATAGCGCAATACCCCAGCCTACAGCTGGGCTCACAGCTCTTTACAAACATGTTCAACAACTACATAAAACACATTACACTCTAAATCTTCCTAACATAGTTACATATCCTCATAAACATTCACCAGCTAAAGTACGCACATAAACAATTCATTACGTATTTGTCAATACATGTAGAGTGCGTACCACGGTGAAATATTAATTCTCAATCTTGTCTCAATATCTTCGGGTTTTTCCTAAATGCTCCTATCACAATGCTAGCCGACACAAGCAAATGTGCTACCTTTAACAGCATTCACTCATAGAGGTTCCCGGCAAAATGTCTTTATTGGAGGGCAAGATCAATTCTTCAACAATAGTGAATAGTTTTTAGCCTTAACATCATGGTTAGCCACCACATAGGATGCTGTGGTGGCATTCTTTTTTATTGATGTGGTGAACCTTAGAAGTTTCTTCTGTCCTTCGTGTTCCCATTGTCTTTGAAAAGTCGCAGAATTCAACAACAACAACAACAAAAAAATACACCACACAAAATTAAATGGAAATAATTTATAACTTCCTTGGTGGCCCAATACCTTTTATTTCACGGACCGGTACCGGTCCGCGGCTCGGGGGTTGGGGACCAGTATTCTAAGGTATAAAGGTGTTGAGTGCTAAGAAATGTCACGGTTAAAATGACATATATATATAGCATCTTAAACAAAAAATAACACTGTGACAAGCAGGTCTAATTTTTAATAGTTCATTTCATACAGTGGTATTGCAGTGTACTTGTAAAGACAATTTTGTTGTTTTTTGTATTTTTTGGTGAATGATAAAATTCACTGAATGGTAGTGATCTTCAAATGCTATATCATTCTTGAAATTTTTAACATCATTCATCCTGATTTTAAATCTAATGTATAATTAGTTTATAATTTTAAGTTAAAGTCTAACAGAATAATGCCATCTTACAAGCATTGTTAAATTTGAAAAAATGGCTACAAAGAAAAAAAAAGATGCTTTATGAATACAAAGTAAACAATATTTAATTTATTCTGGCTGAGTATTAATTCTTAAACCATCACTTATTTAAGAAACGAAAACAGCAACGACAACAAATTGAAAAAAAAATCACCGAAGTCATGCCTCATAGGCATATCTTCTATTTATTTAATAGCATATCTTCAATTTTTCTTAGTATCACGTAACAGAAACACATCAATCATAATATGTAGAACTAGTCTTAAGTACCGAGAATGCTTTCGTTATATCCACTTGCACATCAGAGCGAACTCCTAGGCATGCATAAACTCAAGACTTGCTATCGATTCCCCTCGACTTCCCTATCCCAAATATATATATATATATATATATATATATATATATATATATATATATATAAAGTCCCTCCTTCAACAAATGCCATCTCACGGAGGCGACACATTTCCTAACATTCAACCAGGGCCGGCTTTGGAACATAGGCAAACTAGGCAGCCGGTTGGGCCTCCGATTCGTAGGGGCCTCGCACATGAATCATGGAAAATGTTTTAATGTTTTTCCTATTATATTTAGGGCCCCCAAATTAACTTCGTCTAGGGCCTCCAATTCCTTTAGGCTGGCCCTGATTCGAGAACAGTAATTTTCATACCTTTGGCAAGGACATATAATATATGTATATTTGCAAAATATATTTAAACTAAATATATATCTCTACATATGTAAACATATATGTGTATTTATCTTTACTTTAAAATAATGGAACTACTGAGATAGGAAAAAACCAAGGCTATAAGGAATCCTAATGATCTTTAGCGCGGAAAGATTAGAAAGTGATATATTTTGAACTATTTGAATATATTGAATCCGGTACACCCCTGGCTTATTTGGACGCGATCAAAACGAAATATACCGTAGCAAGCAGAATATTCTACTGAAGGATTAATCGGAAATCCCCGTTTATTGGAAAACGTCAAAACGGGGAAAAACAAAAATAATGAAAATGAAAGAATTTATATATTATGGATGGATTCAGGTTGGTATAAATTAGGTACAATCTTATGATATTAAATTTTTCCTCTGTCCTCAGCGAAACAAAATGATCGTTTCTCCTTATTATGATAAACAATCTAGTTTACATGGATTTGAATCCAGAATCACTTTGTATTGGTTTCAACTTTTAAAAAAATTGTGCTTCATATTAATTCATTTCCTTAATGAAACTATCATAATTGTTATATTCATATTTAATGACAATGATATGTCATTAAACAATTTTAAATTAGGCCCAGCTGAATTCAGTTAAAATGAAAAATAGCTACAAAACATTACAGCAAACGTTCCTAAATATCTTTTAAAGTCAAAGCATTCCCATTATACACAGTGAATGACTTGATAGTTTAAAAGTTTCAATTATCTTTTAGGTAATTTTAAATTTAAAACAGAACAGTAGAGCAAGGGTCGGGAAACTTTTTGTCTGAGAGAGCCATAAACACCACATATTTCGAAAAGTAATTCTGTGAGAGCCATACATATTTCTTAAAACTAAAAATTCAAGTAAATGTGTGCGTTTTGTGTAATTTCAACACTAAAAGCACACTATTTATGGCTCTGAAATCTTTTTTAATAATACTGTCATGCTTTTGCTAAAATATCAATAATGAGTATTACTTACCACTAATGTGACTTATGGTGCTGCATGGATTTGCTAATGGCTTTGTAGTCTGGTTGATACGCGTTGAGGTTAAGCTTCATGCAGGCGTTTAAACTTCCATTATTTAACAGTGATCGGTGGTTGTTCTTTGTGTTCTTTAGCTGTGAGAAAGACTGCTCGCATGCATACGTAGAGCCAAACATTATCAGTACATGCTGCAGTGTGTGGCATGTAGAACAAATCCAAAATAGAGCTGCCAGATTCATTACTGGAGAATATTCAAAACTGGCTAGAATAACACCATTAGTTAAATCATTAAACCTTGAAACACTAGAGGATAGAAGAACCAAGAGTAAAGTGGTAATAATACATAACGCAATGAATTATAATTTAGAAATACACCACAATCATAAATTAATACAACCCTCAGGTAGACATAAGGATAAAACACCTTCCTATTCCACATGCAAGAACAAACTCATACAAATTCTCGTTCTACCCGTCCGGAATTCGGGCGTGGATGGGTTGCCTGAAGAAACCAGAAAAAACAACACTTTATCAAAATGTAAGACTCTAATAAGAATGCAGGACTAGACACAAACCATAGATTAGAGTAGGACGCAATAATCTTCTGTATAGAGGGAACGTTAATAACAGATAAGATAAGATAAGATGTGACGGGTAGCACGTTCCAAATTTTGACAATCAGCTTGTCTGCGTGTTGAAGTTTTTTTTCCATTTCTGCCCATTTGTGTTGGTTCACCAACTCTGCTTGCTGTCATACAAGGCTTTCCAAATCTTCATTCAGTGACTTGAACTTATTCCTCCAAATATCTGAGGCCTTCAGGTCAGCAGCTTGGATCTCAAAATCTCTAACGGAGACTCCGGGGATGCAACTCAGGTCAGTGCTGTCTACTGCACACTCGTGTGGATGGGTGATGAACTAAAAAAGACGGGTGTGCTCGCGAAATTCTCCAAAGCGCGTTTTAAATGACTGCATGAGATTGGACGTGAAGCCTGCTAGCTGCTGAATATTAATATGTTCAACAGGATCACTTGATTTGCACATATCTTTGAACTCTCCCAGTTTTTAAAAGTGTAGTAAACGACCTGTTCCAATGTCGGCGATGAAGAGTTCTAGCTTATTTTCAAATGCAAACACTGCTTGTTGCAGGGATAAGATTGTATTTCCAACGCTTTGCATTTTCGCATTAAGCTGATTTAGATGTTAAATCATGTCTACGAGATAATAAAACTTCAGGAGCAATTCAGTGTCAGCTAACTTGGGATGCTCGATATTTTTCATTTCAAGAAAAGTCCTGATTTCGCTGAGACAAGCCACAAATCGGCTGAGCACTTTCCCCATTGACAACCAACGCACGTTGCTGTGCAGAAGCAGACAAGGATAATTATTCCCAAACTCATTAAGAAGTGTTTTAAACTGGAGATCATTTAATGCTCGGACAACCAGCGACATCACCCCACCAAGCTGCTCGCCACACATCTGAGCACAAAGCGCCTCCTGATGTAGGATGCAATGAAAGCTTAAGATGCGTCTGTTTTCATGCTAACAAAGAAGAGCGACAAATCCTCTGTTTTCCCCACGATGCACGGAGTACCATGAGTGCACACCGAAACAAGTTTATCTATCGGTAAATTTTTTCTTTAGCGAACTCAGTGAAGGACTCAATAAATCCTGCCCTCTTGTTGTGCCCTTCATAGACAAAACAGCAAGACTTTCCTCATGTATGTTTCACCGACAACATGCCTTGCAACCACGCTGAACTGGGATAAATCACTGACGTCTGTTGACTCATCCAAAGAGAGACAGAAAAACGGTACCGCATTTATGTTCTTCACTGCATTTCCTCAATTTGATTTGATATCACGATGCTACGATCGTGAACAGTACTTGCGGACAGAGGCATTTCTTTTATCCGTTTAATTATTTTGTCCTTATTGGAAAAGTCATCAAAAAGTTCATTGGCAACATCCAGAATGAATGCTTTGGCATATTTCCCATCTGTGAATGGCTTTCCGTTTGTCAAAATAGCTAAAGCGCCAGCAAAGCTAGCCGAATTCCAGTCACCTTGTTGAGTCCAAACACGGATTTGCTGCTGAACAGCTTGCACTCTTGATAGAAATTCTTGACATGCTTTCTTTCTACTGTCTCCCGCGTGATGTTTCAATGCAAATGTAGAATGGCGTGTCTCGAAGTGTCGCTTTACATTTTACCGTTTCATAGACTTAATTTTATCACTGCATATTAAACACACCGCAGAACCCGATCTCTCCAAACAGACAAATTCCTCCGTCCATTCCTGCTGAAAAGTACGATACTCATCGTCTTTCTTGCTTTTAGCCATCTTGTCAAAAAGGTTTCTAAAATTAGTTAGCTTAGAACGCGATTAAAATGAAAGTTTACTTTTTGATCCGACGACAATCTGTTGTGCGGACCCTTTTAGACATGCAAACATCGTCTGCTATTTTCGAAAGCAATATACACCTACCCCACTTGAACAATGTATTTTTTCCGGTTCGTTTTTAAAAAAAATTGAGATGCATTTTCTGTTTTTGTCTAGGTGAAAAAGTTATTAAAATGTATCTGTGGTTTTTGTTTGAATATTTCTAGGCCTAACATGGTACATTGTATACCCTTATAATATTCCACGAAACACAACTATACCAAAAGAGTATATCGATATGTACTATTAGAATTAGTATAAGAATTTTTTTGTTTAAGTATTTAACTCCTAGATGATATAAATTAGATTACTATATATTGTATAGAATATGCTGCTACCATATGTGTGGAACGTTGGTACTGGTTGGTAAATAATATAGCTTCACTTGTGGTATATAAATTAGTTACAACTTGTACTCGTCTTCTCTCTCGTACTTAAATCTCAAATACAAAGACTTCTGGTACAACTTCTGGACTTTATTGAGAAATAGTTTGACTCTAAATTAACACTAATCACTTCAGTCGCTCTACCTCTCAATGTCTCTACATCCAACACAACTCTCCGTACCCCTAACCAACACTGTACCTCGCGTACCTCCGATTATCCCTCGAGTCCCACAACCAACCACCTTGTCTACCCCTCACAACTGTCCTCCTTAAATGCACGCCCTGTTTGAAGTCCATCAATTAATTTGTCCGCCTTCTGAGATCCGTCAATCTTAATCCACCCTAGATTAAGAAGACTTGTTTGCAGGGATGGTTTGACCATGACCCGTGCGTTGTCTTTGATCTCTGCAACAACTCTGGTGGACACTCCGACCACTCGCAACTAGTACCCCCAGGCCACAAGTTCCGTGGCTGGCATTTTGATATTCCCAATCCAACAGACTCTACGTTTTGCACATCAAACCCTCCTCGCTCACCAGAAAACGGCTGCCCCTTTTATCTCACTTCTAATGACACGCCACGACCGCTTGCTTGGTCTGAATGCTAATCTCCGCACTACTCACAACAATTAAACCGCCACAGGACCTCCACAATATATATTTATTTATAAATAGATTTGCAACGAAATAATTATTACTGATTGGTTGGTGGGTTAATGGTATCGATCGGATGATTTTAATTTGAAAAAAATAAAATAATGCAGGATAAAAGCGATACTAGTTTAACTCATAAATAAAATAAGCGCAGTCATCATGAAGGATATTAGATACTCTAAAAAAAACCTATCTTTGCCATTAGGACGATTTAATGTGAAACTCGGGCTGCGAGTTGTCCGTGGCCCCGACTGGTGTTATGGGGATGTATATCAAGAGGGTTTAGTTGGTACTGTCGTAGTAATTGGAGGACAATGTGGGTCAACAGCACCAGAAAGATATGTCGGTGTTATCTGGGACTCTGGTGATAAAGCCTACTTCAGAGCTGGCAATGGCAACGCCTTTGATCTTCACACGTTTGATACCATTCAATGTGGTGAGTTCTTTTGTACGTGAGACTTGTTCCCTAGTCACGACTTGTTCGTTAGATATGACGTGTTTACTACACACGACTTGTTCCCTACACATGACTTGTTCCTTGGACACGACTTGTTCCCAAGACGCGACTTGTTCCCAAGACACGACTTGTTCCCTAGACACGACTTGTTCTTCGTACACCATTTGTTCCCTAGACACTACTTAATCCAAAGACACGACTTGTTCATAGATCTGCTAAGTTTGATTACATTTTAGATAAGACAAAATGCTAAGATTTTTATATAGTATCCCTTTACTAGCTATTACACCAGTTATCTCAGGAATATGTGATGCAAAATTGTCCATAGTCTCCAAAGGCGAACAAAATAAAATAGACCAATATTTTTTCATTAGAAATTTGAGGTGTTAAGATGAACAAAACTGGGATTTTTTTAAAACGAAAATAAATAAAGCAAAAACTGGTTTTGCCCTCATTATTATGCAAGCAATAAAGAAAGTTTGTAATGAAATTGGTAAAATTGGACCAGATTACAAATTATTATTTCAGAAAGCGAAAAAATGAGAGAAAAAAATAACATTGAATCTTTATTGACAACAGGAGTCAAGCACGAATTCATTACATGCAAAGAATGTGGAGAAAAAGAAATAGCAGGCATCAGATGGAAGTGTACAATTTGTAATTGTACTGATCTGTGTACTTGGTGTTACATGTACGACAAGCATGACATCACACACACTTTCATCAGATATGAGACAGAATTATCTATTGGGTAAGACGTTTTGAAATATGATTACTCGATCAAAAAAGTTCAAAATAATTTGAAATGCATAAACAAACTTAGAAAATTAAGGTTGTGATTGTAAATGAACTATATTGTCACGGTCGAAATTAAGTCAACTGGAAAGTTGCATGGTACTTCATTCTGAATAACCGAAAATGTCTAGTCATGCTGTTCGCTTCTATTTTCCAATCTTAACATGACAGGAAATCCTCTATTCTGCAAGCAATTTATAAAAATGTTTCATCCACTCCAGGACTCACAATAATAAACCCCAACACCCTGATACTTTTGTGTGCACCCTTACACATATAAACTAAAACATTTTCATTTATTAACTAATCTTTTGATCTCCTCATAAATATATACTTTGCAACATGTGTTACTTTTAAATCGCTCTGACGTAGTCTTTTAAAACACTTAAAAGTTTGAAGCTTTTTAACATAAATATTTAAATAATTAGATAACCGACACGTTAATTTAAGCTTCGATTATATTGGTAAAAATTTCAAAATCTTTTTGACGAATTATAAAAAAAATATATAATTTCATTGAAGGAAACTATAAGCGCAAACAGCTGTGTGTGTAGCTTCTTTACTCTTACCGAGACCAAACCCAGCGTCTTTTAGTCTCTTGCCTATATTTCTCTGCATGTATAGTGTCAGTTACAGTGGCGTAGCGAGGGGGAGCAGGGGGGGGGGCTATTGCCCCGGGCGGCACTTTTCTAGGGGCGGCAAATTCCTAGTCGTTAATTAGTTTCTTAAAATGAAAATTTTAAAAGCAAGAGGAGTTTTTTAAAATCGAAATTAAAGAAACGCCAAATAAGAAATTAATAAAAGAAATAAAGGAACTATCCAAAAGCGCGTGAACGTTTTAAACCGCCAAAACTTCAAACTCCTTATTGGATATAAATTCTTCTGATAATAATACTACTGTAATAAAAAAAGAGGCTCAATTGTTATGGGAACGGGACACTGATGTGGTGATAAACTCATTGATTCTTACAATTTGAAGTCCCGGCCCTGTTGTAAAATAATCGGGGGGGGGGTGCGGCAAATTCCTCGTTGTTAATTAGCCAAATTTTAAAACGTGAAAATAAATATTAATAAAATAAAAGAAAAGGCAAGGTAAAAAAAAATAAAAAATGAAGAACTATATTAAAATACGAGAGCGCTTCTAATGCCAAAACTCCTCATTCCATTATAAATCTGAAGTCTTCTGATACTGATGTTACTGAGCTGGAAAACATAGGGGCTGAAAGTATGACAATAATGTGCTGGAATATATATTTGATTCAAGTTTGATTGTAACGTAAGTGAACTACTGGGAAAAAATTGTTGGCGTATTAATATGGCTTAATTTAATTTTATCGTCTTCTGTTTTGTGTCTTAAAATTAAAACAAAATTATGGAAACAATTGCTTATCTAGTTGAATTAAAACTAGGCACAAATAAATACAAAATTTAAGGGCGGAAGGTGGCAAATTCCTCGTTGTTAATTAAATAATTGTTAAAATGTGAGAATATATTTTAATAAAAGAAAAGAATAGCCAAGATAACTACTCAATATGTACTCAACATTAACAAATATTTTTGCAAATGGAAAGAATCAGAAATTGGATAAAAAAGAATTGACAATTAATAAAGACCGACAGTTAGTTGTTGTAAAAGAAAAAACAAAGTGGCAAGAAATTATTGTTAGAAGATTTGAAATTATTAAATCCTGGGGAAATTGAATGTGACTTTTTGAGATCACAGAGAGGGCAATACTGTTGCGAATAAAGGCAATATTCTGGAACTATATTCATTAGCTTGCAAAGTACGTTCGAGCACTCCGAAAACATATTGGAAAAGGGGGTAAAAAACTTGTCATCTAAAATTCAAACTGAGCTCATAGCAATTTTAGGAGATACAGTTCACGAAAAATCATCTTTCTTCAATAACAAGATACCAAATATCGTTCCATTGTATTTGATAGCTCTTCATATATTTGACATAAGGATAAAAAAGTCCAGTTGTGTGATATGTAAAGATTGATAATAAAAAAAGTATACGCTGTAGAATCTTTAAATGATTTCATTCAAGCAAAAGTGAATCTGCTTACGACATTTCTGAAATGATTTTGAATAAATGATGCTCTTAAAATAATGGACTGCTCAGGCCCAACGTGTGTTAATACTTCTTAAGGGCTTGAAAGTATACCATAGTTCAACAAACAATCTCATGTCAAACTCGTTCAAACAGTTAAACCTAATTTAACATGATACTCCAACTGAAACGAATTCTCCAACTATTTCAGTACATTTGAGCGTTGTTACGCATTCTTTTCCAAGTCCATACACTGTTGGAAATACCTAATTGCTTCTACAAGCAAGGCATTCAGACTTCAGGATACAAAATAGTGAATATACCATGGAGCCATTTTGAGGTTACATTGTAAGCTATAGAACTGAAAGATGCAGACAAAAGGCTCAACACACGAACAGACGCAGGAACTTTGCTAGTCACAATGAAATCGTTTTATTGTCAAAGTTATATTTAAAAAAACGCCGGAAATTCTTCACAAACGTAAAGTGCTCAACAACAAAAAAATAAATAATTCTTAGCAGTGGCTACTCACAGAAAAACTAATGGAATAGAATACTTAAGGGATGCTTTGACATTTGATAAAATTTTATGTGGAGACCTCATCACTTTAATCGAACCTTCCAATCAAAGAACAAGAGAGCAATTTTTGGTGATCGTAGCAAATATGTATGCACCATATATATGTAGAATATTAGTTAAGAAGAAATTTGGTTTCTTCATAAGATGAGATTAGTGTATAAATTCGTGTGAGGCTTTGGCAGTTATATAGAATTTAGAAGACAAACTTGATTTTCGTACACCAGCAAATCTACTGGACTTTGAAAATTTGTATTCAGATTAGAGTAGTCAAAGTATCCCACATGACATAGACAGGCAAGTAATATTTTCACCACATAAATAGAAAAAAATGAATTCAAGACTAGGTGGTTTATTTAAGTTTATAAAGATATTTAGGCTTGAAGTTACCCTGCCTAAAGTAATATAATTAATTCAAACAATGCTTACAACTGTCTTAAGTAATGCAAGGTGTTAAAAAGGCTTGTCTAAAATTATTTTAATGAAAAATTAATGACGATTAATTACGAATACACCAAAATTGTCAAATCTATTGCTATTTTGGCTATTGAGAATGCCATGGCTGAAAACATGAAAGATTGGGCCATGGGGAAAACATAAAACTTTAATTTAATTAAAGAAATAAAGCCTTTTTTAACATCAAAATATATAGTGTTTTACTATTATATCCTAAATAAGATTTTTTCACTTTATAGCGTTAACATATTTTACGGGGGAAGGGGGGGAGGCAAATTGGTTTCTGCCCCGGGTGGCACATACCCACGCTACGCCGCTGGTCAGTTATCCTTTCTATCTGTATGTATTCAACTCTCCCAACAGTTTATATCCTGCAAACTAGTAAAGATGACAAATATGTGCATATATAATCAAGTGATTTATTACAGAGTAAGAGTTCCCCCTCGTTCAGACAGTCAGCATGACAAACGCTTATCATGTGGCATCTTCAAAGGTGCATTTGTCAGTCGTGGCCAGGACTGGAATGCGAGTGACCAAGATGGTACGTTTTCTTTTCAATTGTAGGTTGCATTAACCGTTATCTTCTTTTATAGTGTACATGTCATCATCACAAATATTTTAGAAAATGAAAAATTTTAACAAATGATTATAATGTTCATGAATACAAAATAGTAAGATTAATAATTAAGTTTGAAATGACAAATTATAAAACATCTAATTTTTAATTATTTTTTTTTATAAGAAAAAACGAAACATTTCAGATGTCTCTTTTAGCAAGTGGTAACCAATGATAAAATTTATATTAAATTTTACTACAATCGGTTAGACTGAAAATATGTTTTAATCTGCTTTTAAAGATCTTCTATAAACAACTCCAATTTGATGTAGAGGCTATACCAGTTACTGGGCGTACCGAAGCGTCACTAGTGTTGGTATCAACCGGGGCGGTAGCTCAAGGTGTCATCCCTTTACAACTTGACCCATAGAACTCCTCCGAGTATTCCAGTGCAAAATAACGGGAATATACAGAATTTTACATTTTGGTGTCAACCCTTGTGATGGTGTCGCCCGGTACGGTTACGGTTCGCACCCCACGCAGCCCTCTAGTGACACCACAGCTTAGCGTAACTTAATAATTAATTTTGTGACGGTGACCCGTAAAATAGCACACAACAAAAGAGCGCGGATGAAGATTGAAGGCGATTGTTCTAATAGATGCTAATGTTTCACGATGGACTACCAACCAGGTATAGCGCTCTTATGTTAGCGCCCATTTCTCGTCGCTCGTTCATCGTGCGCTCTTTAATGACATGTGACAAAAATTTAAAGAAGGAAAATGTTCCCAACATATGTCACACAAGTCTTGACAACATGCACAGCTAGAATAAAAGCCATTTTATTTATAATTTAGCCGGAAACAGATATTATAAATTGCCATTGAGATATTGTAAAGTATATTACATGCATAGTCAGTATATCGGATAATTTTGGCATGTAGTTTTGAAGGTGTCGCATCGGATTAGTGAAAACAACAAAAACTGGTTTTTATCTAGGCAGACAATTTTTGTATATAGCCATACTTTGCAAACAAAGCATCCTATGATAGCGCCATAACTCGTTTAACATAGATCGAACGTTTACACGTTTATAATATAATGTGTTAGTCCTTGTAAAATGTAGAAAAAGAATCTTGAATGCGAATCTGATGATGTGTAAAGTAATTTAAATTACAAAGAAAATATTTCGTTTTTATTCTTAGAATCCACCATTTGTATTAATGAAAATAGGTGGACCAGGAAAGAAGGGCCAGGTTATACAGATTTCCAGGTCTGGGAACATCTTAGTGAAGTGGAGTTCGGGCAATAAATACTCATATCGACTGGGATCGAATGGCAAGGTGGATCTGAAATTTACTAGTAGCTGCTACGGTAACTTCTACTACAAGTCTCATCTTCCTATCTTGGGTAATTGCAGTGTTCTTAGTACACTGTTGTAAGGTATTTCTTTTTTAATGTCTTTGTATTTCCTGTTAAATATTTTAAAAGAAATTAAATTTATATATCGTAGTTAAATTATCCAGAGTTTAAAACAAAATCATTTCTAAATGATCAACCAAAAATTAGGTTAAGTATTTTTTTCCATCAATGAATTTATCTTACACAGGTAAACTGAGTGATGAACGAATAGGAATGAATTATTTTCAAAAACCTCACATATCAGTAGAAAGAAGAAAGTTATGTTGTAATAAAAAGAGGGCATTTGCTGTAACAAAGTCCAAAGTAGTAACAATGTATAAGACATAAAACACAACACAACAATCTTATGCAACACATAAATAGTCATAGGGATTGAATACAATTATCGTGATCCAAATACGATGCTGTTTTATATCCAATTTGTGTTTCTATTATTATTATTATTTTTTATTTAATGGTTTGTTATTAATTTTTTTAATTTTTTTTTGCAATATGTTAAAAATATAATTTTACCCTACAACGTTTTAACAGTTTAATATAATTAAAACATTATGATTTGTCATAAGAATCATCGGCACACCTGGTACCAGTAAATATTTTACTACTACCACTACCACCAACACTACTACTACTACGACGACTATTACTTCTACTACTACTGCAACTACTGCTACTAGTGCTAATACTATTGCTACTACTTCTACTACTACTAATAATAATAATAATAATTGTAGCAGCAGTAGTAATAACAAAAAAAGCAATAAATACTTTTACGTTTTAGTCGTCAGCTAACCTCGACGATTCCAAAGGGACTAGCCACAAGAGAACACCTTGGTACCTTGTCGACTATATGAAGAGAAAAAGCAAAAAGGTAAACTCGCAGCATAAGAAAAGCGCTAACTACAGAAAGGGATTGGATTTAAATCAAGATTACAAAACTGTGATAAGGGATCTTGAAGAATTAGAAGGTAAGAGATTATCGTATGTGTAAAAATCTAATTATATTTTGCGATATCCGGTACATATCTTCTTGGTATAAAAAGTTGGCTATATTGATGCAAAATGGGTTGGCGAGTATTTTGTCCCGATCCCTTAGCACAATGATTATATCGTGAACAAAAGTGAATAAATTGTTTTGCAGATTTTTACGAGTTAAAGATCTTTGTATTCAGCAATTTTTGCCTACAATTTACTTCGTAATCAGCTCTTTATCTTTCCTGTGAGTATTCTACCATATGTGGTTCCTTTGATAACAAATGTTTTGCAGTGCCGATATTAGTCCTGTTAGCATGTTGAAAATACTTTTATATTACCCAACATGATTTTAACATAGATGTCATCAGTTTTTTTAAACGCTAACGTGTCGATAGAGATTTTAGGTAACTATGTTTAGTCATGCAACATTGTGTCGAACACATTTTAATTTCTTGTATATGGACTATATGGGGATGTAAATCGAGATTTTGATACTTCTGGGTGTTTTGAAGCTTCCTGAGTCGAAAAAAAAACAATTTTGCAATCTATCTGTATGTTTGTTTGTCTGTGTGAGTGTGAAGACGATAGCTTCAGTAACGTTGCAGTCAGGTTTATGAAAATGCATATATAAGTATTAGATTCTATACGTAGGTTTCTAATATCTTTTGCGTTATTTCCGGCAACAAGTGCTACTTACCCCGATCCCATTTTAGGTGATATGCAAACCTTAACAGCTTTTTTACGAAGAGAGACAATGTAGTGTAAAAACTCTTGTAAATGGTAATGTCTGTGTAGTTCACTTTTCAAACAATAATTATTTATTTTTAAAATGTAGTATCCAACAAGAAGTCATCCTCAGTAAAGAAAAGTTGCTATAAGATAGGAGAAAAAGCCACAATTAATGTTGGATTATCATCGACCAGGAAACTTGAGGATGGACATGGAGGGTTTCCAGAGGATATGCTGCTGGTATATATAATATGTTAATATATATCAAAGACATATTGTATGTCTTCAATTTTTTATAAGCTTTTAGCTGTTATAATTTTTTTTTAATGTTTTAAATATTTTTGCCATTTATTAGTCTTATTATTAATAATTAAACATTTAGTTTTAACTTGCAAGTTTTGAACGCCTTTCGTCCGTTTTAATATTAAATGATTAATTTTTTCTTCGAGTTCTTTGCGCTCTGTAAAATACCATACTTCGTTCTACATATTTTAAAAGTCATTTTAATGTACTTCATATTTATTAATATTAATTAACTTTATTTAATGTCAACATTCTTACTGGCAATCAGAATTTGACTGGAACAATCGTAATGTATTCTACCTATAAAAATGCCAAATGGCTCATCGCTAAAATTCGCCTATTTTTATCTAGATATCATTTTTTTTTCAAATATACATTGTGTCTCTTCGAGATATATTTGGAACAATATGAAACTAATTCTATTTTTTGGTAAAACTTTTGGGGGTTGGTCACAAAAGTACAATTATTGGTGATCGCAAATTACCAATTAAACACAAAAATTGCTTTTTGAACTACATCTAAATGAGGTATATTTTATCCATTATTTACACAAATTGCCATGTAGAAATGAAAAAATGTATAAGGTATAGATAAACATATGATACAGAATAGACATCTAATTGTAATTGAATTACATTAAGACGGACATTTGTACCATCCCTCAGTTAAAGTAAAATAGTCTTTAAAAGATAAATATAGTTTGCATTAAAATGTATCGTTACAAATAAAAGGCAAAGACGTACTGACTGATTGACTGACTGACTCATAACTAATCCTACAAATTTCCGAGTAGGCTAAGTAGAAGCATGTAACTTTAGGAAATCGCAGCTTAAATGGAACATTGGTCTGGTCTACAATTGAATAGTTTTTTTCTTTCTGCTGTAAAAATAATACTTATAAAAATCTATTTTGAAAATATTTTTTTTAAAAAGATTTTTAATTCTTTACTTAACATATATAGTCTTTATATTCTGGGAGAATATGTCATGTCTCGATTATTAAAAAGCCATGTATTAAAATGGTTTTGTTCATTTTAAAGATTGTATGAATCTTCATTTTTAAAAAAGTATTTAATCTTCTCGATGTTTAAAGAACACTGGACAATTTTATGTTTTTGAAACTAAGAACACTTTTTGATGTTTGCACTTTTGTCTAATACACTCATTTAAAATTATATAATGAATGATTTTTTAAAAAGTAATATAATTAAAAACCCATTTTAAGTGATAATTTTTTTTTAAGTATACTAAAATTTCATTTACACGTTTTCTTAAAAACATTTCTAGTGCAATAACCAACAATTAATACCTTTGAAAAGACATAATAGTACTTAAGAAATAAAGAATGCAATTAAAGCAAATGATTTTTGAAAAAAAAATTAACCCATATTACTACACTTTTTTCAGCTTCTTAATAAAATTGAAACAACATTTTTCATCAAGGAAAATAAAGACGATGATATCAAACTCGGAGATTCCGGGCCTTACCAATTCAACCCCGAAATTCTCTCTAAGGTAGACGCATATATTATCTAAATAACACAGATTGAAATTATATCATTCTATTTAATGTACTTAAAAGTATCATCTATAAAAACATAAGTAAAAGTTTTTGCAAATCAAATTTCTATGCTACATGACTAAAGTACAACTTTTCGTAAACAATGTATGCAAGATAAAACAAAACTATTAACAGACGACTTAAAATAACGTAGCACATTTTATGTATACTTTTTAAAATAGAACATATTACAATGTTTATGCTTAACTTTTAATAGTCACATACGAGTATTTCATGGAGAGTTTTTCTTACAGATGAAATCTGATCCCGATTTAACAGAGCAGGAAATGACACAAAAGAAAAAAGTTCCTTCTGCAGGTAAAAAGTTCGAATGCACCAGATGCCAGACTCATGATGATTGTGCGGCATTCGTACCTTGTGGTCATATTGCCTCTTGTCGGAAATGTTCTAAGATGTTTGTCATATGCCCACTTTGTCGCAAGGAGGTTAAAGGAAGTCTCCGTGTTTTCATTCCATGATTTGATAACCTTAAGACTTGATATTTATTTTCATGTTGTCAATCGTATATAAAATTTATATTTTTTCTTCACATTCCTATGTAAATAAATAGGTAAAGCTCAAACATAGGAGTTATTTCAAAATAAATTTCCCAGGGTAGATAATATTTCTCTTCATGTAAAAATTAAATCTCAAATAACATTAAAATTAAGTCTCCAACAAAATAAAATCGCTTCCCCACAAAAATAATATAATAAATCGCATTTATAATACATTACACATTGGTAACTCAAAACCAAAAGAAGGAAGCATACTTATTTTTGTAAAAGGCACACGTGTTTCCTTTCAAATTCTTATAACCATACAGAAGATATAAACTCTCGGGAAACACACACTTATAATTTGTTGTATAATAAGGTGGTGTTTGTATTTTGAACATGCTTATATTTTAAAAAAAGCTACTCCACAGGATTTGTTGTAAAATTAATTTTCTTGAAAAGACTATATATGGAGAGATGTGTATGCGCACCCAGAAATACATGTATTGCTCATGGATCAATAGTTTCCATTTTTACTGTAATAAACATATCATAACTTTTCTATTACAGGCGCTCCTTCTAACTAGAAGATTATCGAATCCAACGCTTATCCAAAGTTTATGTCAACTTTGCAATTTGGTTATAAATTCAAATGTTAATAGGGTTTTGGTTTTCCTGGTTTTATCAAGCAACCCACAACCCACGTCCGAATACCAAAGTAAAATAATGTTTCAATTTTGAATTCTGATCACACTTTATAAAAGTTTCCCTTAATAAAACTTAGGTTTTGTTGGACCTTTTTATTACTTCCCTAACATGTAGATATCATTATAAGTTCTCATTTATTATTACTTCTATGTATTTTGCATCTTTAATTTTAATTTGTTCTAATCCATGAATGAAATATTTTGCATAATTTATGTTTCTTTTTTTTTAAACTCTAAACTGTTTACACTTTTCTAAATTGAATGATACACTCATATTAAATTAAAATATATATTAAAATACGATACGAAAAGATAGATGGCTTTAAAAAACGCATTTAATATATGACAATGAAAAATACTAAATATTAATATATAGTACATTAAAATGCATTTCGCACTTCACAAATGCGACTCCATGAGCTCTAATTTCCAGGCATTTCAAAATGTGTGACGTCCTTCTGTCTGCCAAAGACTGTGAATGTATCTTCTTAATTTGCAGCCCTTGGTGAGGACGGTAAGACAATTCCTAAAGTGACAGTCTCTTTTGCATTAAAATAATAATAATCATAATCATAATTATTATTTTAAATAAATAAATCTACACAACTTAAGGCATATTCGTTTTTGTTTTAATTGTTATTTATTTATGTGCTTCGTAGAAATAATGGGAATTTCAAATTTTCATTACATAATAATTTTATCAAAATATACATCATTTTATTTCTGTATTAGATATATATAAGAAACATGTATCATGTACCAGGCAAAAAAGTATTTATACAGTTTTTGTGTTTTTTAATATTTATTTTATTTAGTCTTTTGTATAATCTGTTTTTTTTAAAGAACATACTTTAAAATATTACTGGACTACTAAGTTTTTTCATTTTAGAATTCAACGTGCAAGCAAAAAATGAGGTTTCTCACACCGCATTTAATTCATATAAATTATGAAAGTAAAAGTATCTCATCTGGAAGAAAAACAATTTTTTTTGCCTTTGAATTATTTAATCAAAACAACAATGTAATCAGATAGCAAAGCCTTTTTTTTAAAAAGAAAAAACTAATAATAAATAGAGGTAGAAAAAGATTTTTTTAAAAAAAGTTTTTAATAGTCCACTTATAAAAATGTGGATTTTAATGATTTTTTTTTACCTATATTTATTTTACCAAACATCCCATAAGCACCCGCCCAACGTTTTAATACCATGGGGATGAGGTCACTGGATGAACTCCGATGGCACGTGGATGTCAACAATAGCAGACGGATACAGATGGTAAATAGAGATAAACTAAAAATGCATTAATTTAATTACGGTACATTCAATCGATCTGAAATTTTCATACAATGCATTGTCATTCAAGGTCTATGTGTGGTAATATTTTGAGATCTCTAGGTCCATCAGAAGTGGTTAAATTTTACGTTGGCAAATCTGAAAAATTGCGGACATACAGACAGACAAACCGACACGAAAGCAAGTAAATAAAAACGTTGTAATAAAAACGTTTTAAAAACGTGGTAAAATAGGAAACTAATTGGAGTGTGTCTTTCCATGCACCAAAGAAAACATTGATAAAGTATAACAAAAGTTTAAATAAAAGAGCTATCAGATCCATTACTTGTGAATATTCAAAACTGACAATAGTAACATCATTAAATATAGATTTACTACAGGGTAGAAGAACAAAGAGTAAAGTAGTAATAATACATAAGGCAAATAATTCTAACTTAGAAAAACAACACAAAGATAATCTGAATCCAACCTCAGATAGAATTATGGATGATAACAATTTTCTTACTCCAAGTGCACGATTAAACACAAAATATCGTTCTTACCGTCTGGAATTCAGGCATAGGATGAGTTGCCTGCTTAAACATGGAAAATCGACTATCAACATTTAAAACTCCAATAAAAAAGACATAAGCCATCTATACACAATAATCTTCTGTATAGAAGGAGCGTCTGTAATAGATAAGATAATGTGACTTAAGTTTGGTATAAGATGATTGAAAAGATAACTATAAATAGTTCAACGCCAATGATGTTAATTGATAAAGTAAACATCCAAAAGAATTTGTTTTATTTTTTTAAATAGAAAATTAGTTTGAATTTAACAAAGCTATTTAAATATTCATAAAAATACACAATTTTTTAAAAGTTGGATCGACACAAATACATTGCTTGCCGTTGTTAAAAATCTTATTTCGAAATCTGAAAACCATTTTTCAAAAGTAATATTTGAAAAGCTAAGACAATTTAAATTAAATAATGTTACTTTTACTCAATGAAAGATATTTGACTAAGGAACGAAAATGCGAAAAGAGCTTTTAATGACAGCACGGCAAATAGGGCATGTACCAAAACACTTTGCGCATTTTCTGCAACAAGCCACATGCCCGCAAGGTAAAAGGCTACACAAGCTTCCTTAGTGAGACATATAGTACAATTTGGCCTCACTACTTCAGGGTTCACTTTTACCTTCTTTGGTATATCATTCTTTTCTGGCTCTAAAATATCTGGAACCTTGAAAAAAAAACAAAGACAATGTTCGGAAATATTTCAGAAAGTAACAGTGTCGCTTATATTATAATATGTATACAATTTTAGAAAATAATATTTTTTATTTTATAGAATAGTTATGTTTGATTTCTACCTTGTAAAATATTTATATACATGTATAGCAGGCAAAGTGTGAAATTCAGGCATTCTATATAATGCCTAGGCAATGTATAGAGTGCCTGATGGTTTCAGGCAAAGTATGAAATGATGGCTATTTCATACATTTCCTAGGCATTCTATAGAATGCCGAGTTGTCGTCAGACAAAGTATGTAATTGGCCTACCCCCGCCATTTTTCCAGCCACTGATGTTGGTGGTGGTGCTTTGGTCGTTGTTTGATGATGGCGATCGAAGTCTGTGAGTGTTGAACGTTATTGTAAGACAGTGTTAAGCCGGTACGAGGTTTCACTACCAAATCAAAGACAATATTGCCTAAATTCTTCTCACGATGTCAGTTTATATCATCCGGCTGAGATTCCACAGACGTTCTCCCATAACGTTTCCCCTTGGATTGCTGTGTGACCATGTCGGAAGAAAATATAGTGCTAGGACAGGAATCACGTCATGTTGACATGCAACGACGATTCTACGATGAGTTATCTAAAGTAAGAGCCAATGCTGCTAAAAACAGCGTTTTTTTAAACAGAAACTGTTACCAAAAATTGGTGGATGATATGAAAATGGCTAAGACCACCATTAAGCAAGAACCACGGGACTATTGGCTGGTGAAACACTATGATGTCATGATGGATGGAAAATAAGAGTAAAATGATCTACCTTGTTAAAGTGAGTGCCATTCTGTTTTACGTCACGGAATCCGAGATATACTTCATAAAGCACATTTGGCCATTGGTTATCGAGGACAGTACAGAATGTTGAAAGAACTTTCACCCAAATACAAGAAAGCTACCCGTCATGATATTGAACTGTGTATTAAATTTATGTGAACCTTGCCAGAAAAAACAAAAAAGTATTTTAAAAAAGGCATTGTTGTCAAGACAATGGCTTTTTCTGAATGCATCTCTCGTTGTCAGGTAGGTGTTATCGACTTTCAATCACATTCTGATGGGGAATACAATTTTATAATGGTGTATCAAGAACATCCCACCAAGTTCGTGGTTCTCAAGGCCCTGACGACAAATATGGCACAAGAAGTAGCATACCAGCTCGTAGAAATATTTACGTTGCTTGGTGCTCCAACGATTCTACAGTCAAATAACGGCAGGGAATTTGCAAACAATGTGGTAAGCAGCCTAAAGGAATACTGGCCCACCTTGAAGATCGTTCATGGTAACCCGCGCCACATACAAAGCCAGGGGAGCGTCGAAAGAGCTAACTAGGACATCGAATATATGCTGTGTGCTTGTATGCAAGATGAAATAACTGGCCACTGGAGTGAGGGGTTACGGTTCGTCCAACTCAAGAAGGACAGAGCTTTTCATTATGGTATTAAAAGATAACCATACAAAGCTCTCTTTGGATGCAGAGCTAAAGTAGGCCTCACAACGTAGTCCCTACCTGACGATGTTTTACAAGATGTGGAATCAGAGGAAGACCTCGAAAAAATAATACAGAGCGTACATCATGTGCTTTATTTTGTATCACATCCCCTTTAAAATACGTAATTATCAATAGTCTTTTGTTGTGCTCTTTTTACACTTTGCCTAATCGAAATCCGGCATTCTATAGAATGCCTAGACATTCTATAGAATGCCTGATTTCACACTTTGCCTGTAACATATATATATATTTTTCAATCAATTCAGCTAACTCTAATATAATATTGATCAACTTTATGTTTTACGGAAATTAAAGATTGCACTTTTGTGTGTGTGTTTTTTTTTGCATCATCAATGTAAACATCTTCAGTTCGTACTCATTACGCAATATGCTAAATAAAATGAATAACAGAAAACATTAGTATATAACAAGTTTAACTCCTTCTTTTAACTCGTTAATGATTGTACAAAAAAAATTAGGTAAATGTCGATTTTCTATTCTCCTTATGAATAAGTTTAGCTGTTTTGGAAAGGTCGATTTTCTATTCTCCATATGGTTAAGTTTAGCTGTTTTGGAATTTTCCGCACAAAATAAAAGTTGTACAAACCATATTGAGAGCTTCTGGATGGAACGTGTGTAGCTCACAATCACCAAATTTTACATTCACGTCACCATTTTCATTTATTGAAAGAACTGTTCCAATTTTACCAATGTGCTGTTTTTAAAAGAAATTACCATAATTTACGGCTGTTTTTATTTTGTTTTCCTAATTATACTCCTTTTTGAAATATTAAAAATTTAAATTTAATTACGTTAAGGCTAATGTAAATAAATGTCATTTATTTCGATCTTATATTGAATTTTTAAAAAACATTTTTTAAATATATTAAAAAAAAATTTTTTGGTGCTCTTTTTTTGTCTGAACAGTATGTATGTAGTAGAAGTATTTTTATCCATAAATTGAGCTGTAAAAGACATTTAATAAAAAAGTGATAGATCAGATGTCAAGAAAGAAGTTGGGGAGGGGTGAATATTGACACCAGATTTACATGGAGATATGAGTAAAATAAAAGGGGTAACGTTGAGATGATTAAAAAATAATAAAATATGATAGAAAGGTATGAATATAAAAATTATCTATAATAATTTCAAATATACCTGTAACATACTGTTAGGATTTCTTCCGTATCCTTTCTGAAGTCTTGTGAGTCTAGACAATTCTTCATAAATTTTGACTCTGTCTTGCCTTTTAAAAACGATTGTCTTTTTCGATGCTTGCAAATACCTTTTATCTGAATTTAAAAAAAAACCTCCATGCCAAAAACTGGTCAACAATTTTGTATGTGAATATTTGCCAGGAAACTTAAATCAGATAGTTATTGCATTAGAAAACTGTCAAAAGTTGATTAATTAGAATATACTTTGGCCGAAACAAGGTTAGTCAGAACAAAAGTACCCAGGAGCTCTCTATAAAAATATACATGGCTTTTTAATTCCCAAATGATAATAAAGGAGCTGAATTATTTATTTTGCATTTAGACTTACAAAATGATAGATAAAACACAAAGACAGTGTTATTCATGATTCAAAGCAGCTGTCCCTTGCCTCGTAAAAGTCTTTTTTTATCATTTAGGTTCAGGATAGTGTTATCAGGCTCATTTTATTACAACAAATATTGGCAGCAGATATATTTTTTTTTCTTGATCCCTCATTGTAATTTTTTTTTAACTTAAGTTTTCAAATACATCTTTAAAAAAGTAATAAAAACTCGATTAAGTATTTAAACGCAATTTCCAACAAAAGAATTTCCGATTTTTTTATTCAAGGGAAATCATTCAAGGGAAGTCACACCAATTATAGTGTGTAAATATAATGCGCACCGCGCAATAGTCTAACATTAGCATTCACAAAGCGAGAAAAATCCATTAACTATAATTTTAGATTACATTAAAAGTCATTTCAAATTAATAATTTTGAAACTAAACAAAACTAATGCTATCTACAAATTGCTGCTAAAATTACGGGAGTCGAACAAAAATCGATTTTTCAAAAATTCCTTCTCCAACATTGTTCTAAATATTATTAGCTATCGTTTGGTATTTGTTTCAACCTGACAGATGTTATGGTTTGCGAGAAATTGTCAAAATACTGATATTTTTTCGTTTTTTTCCCCCTGAAAATTCAGTAAACCTTTTCGGTAATAGTTTTGGCCCATGCACGTCCTTGGGACCTCTTTAATATATTTGCAAATGACCCGAACCCTTTATCTGGTATGGTTCAGGAGGAGTTACTATTCAAAGCTCGAAAAGACTGGCCAGACATTTCAAATAATATAAACGCAATTCCCAAGGGAAATTGAACTAAAAACATATCAATTGACATTTTTCTTTAAAATTTTCTGAACATAATAAAACCACATACACTAACATTAACAGCGGCGTAATAAAAGATTTGATCACAACACTTTGTTTCTGACTTTATATAAGGCTTTAAATTCAAGGTAAGACCTACGCCATCATCTTTGAACTCACTTCCTGAACCCCCAAGTTGGTCATTCCGTCTCCTATCTTCCATGTCATTCCGTCTCCTATCTTCCATGTCATTCCGTCTCATGTCTTCCATGTCATTCCGTCTACTATCTTCCATGTCATTCCGTCTCATATATTTCATGTCATTCAGTCATCTATCTTCATAGTTAATGAAAGAGTTCCTTCCTCCTGAGTTCATTTGTTCAGAAACCTGAAATTGTTTAATAAAAAATCAAATTAAAAAAATATAATATACCATTTAATTATTGCTGTACAATTAAAAGCACGTTTTATCTAGAAAGAAATATTTAAAAATAATAATTCTGTTCCTTTTATATTGCTTGAAATAAATTAACCCCAAGAAGAATGTATACAGGTATGTATAAACTGATGTAAGTAATATATCGGTAACCGAAAAAATAGCTAAACGCCTCATCTTAAACTTACTATTGTTTCATCGGTTGAAATTCTAACTCCTTCAAAGAATGATTCTATTCTATCTTCATTTACTGCACCTGTAAAAAATAATTGTATGTTCTATAATTTCAATTTTTATAATATGAATGTCCAAAAGATATGTTTATTTACAATCCTAATTATTTTGTACTAAAATAATTACATTTACTATATACGTAAGAAAGTTAAAATTAAATCATTTCATTTCTTTCAAACGTTCACTTTTATAAATTATTGCCAATAAATCAAGTGACAAATCAATCATTTGAATGAATTCGTAGATACTTGCATAACTTATCGCATGTACCGTAATTAAATTATATAATTTTTAGATTATTTTATTTATCTATATGTATCATTTCATTTTTTGAGATAGAGTGTGGCGGTGCGTATTATATTGAATGACCTTTCTGTCACGCAATAAGGTGCGTATTTTATTGACAACACTTTTTATAAACATATTCCTGATCGGTGCGCATTATATGTTTTACGAAACATCTGCAATTTTGTATTTTTTGGATGTTCTTGCGCTGCGTATTATAATGAACATTCTTTTAGTTACGTCTCCTACATAAAGGATTTATGGTAAAAAACTAGGTTTTTTACGGGTTTGTTTTTATTTGTTTGTTTTTGTGTTGTTGTTTTTTCCCAATTTTCTTTTTACGATTTCAAGTACGTCACACAAGAGTTGTAAATATAATGCCACCAATGGAAGAGGCGTGTTTAAATTGTTGCATTCTCTTGTGGAGTTTATAAACTAATGAAAAATACATGGCTACCGCTATCGGGCGGTTTAACCGAGGGGTCGGTGAACAGCGGTATATTATCTCATTCGGTGTAAAAAGGGAACTCTTGGGGGTAATGCTGAATCATTGTGGGCATATAAATTCGCTAGAATCCGCTCTTTACTTTATTTTAATGCATACAAATTAAACATTGACTTTTAATCATCAAGGTTAAGTTCTTTGTTTTAAAAAAAAATTTAAAAATAATATTTTTAAAATGTATTTTTTTAAAATCCCTCAATGGACTGTCGGTCATCCTGTAAGAAAGAGGTCGGCGAACAGGGGTAAATTACCCCATATGGGGTCAAAGGGAATTCTTGCGGGTAATCAGACTCATTTGGGACATTTAACATCCACTACAATCCACTAAATATATTAAAATACGTCATGTGTACCGTAATTTGTACGTGTACGCTTCGAACATATGACTACTATTGAACCAGTTCCTTCCAGAAAATGAATTTTTTAAATTGACAACTATGTAGATTTCTTACCTATGTACTATACGAAGGCACCTAAATCCACCCTACTTTCATTTATATTGACGCGAGTGACAATAATCTGAATCCACATGATTTGACTGTATCAAGTATCCTTTCTGTGGTATTTAAAATTAATGCCTTAAAAACTGAGCTAAGAAGAAAAGTTGTTTAACAGTGCTACTCTCGAATTGCGATGTCAAGAATTGATGCATTCAATAAAGTTAATGAGTAATATTATATCTAGAATGGCCAGGGGCGTTAGACCAAAAAAAAACAACAATCGAGCAATTATATCAAACTTAAAACGTTTATAATTGTATCAAATAGATCCCACCCCCTAAAAAAAATTAAATAAAATAAAAGATAAATAAATAAATGGATATTCCGCGTCGTTTTGACTTAAAATATCTACACATAGTCCTATTCATATAATTTTTAGACACTAATCATGCTTGTAAAGCTCACCAGTTGCATTTTAGGGGGGGGGGTATAACGACGCTCCCTCAAATCTCCGCCCGATTCATGTGGGCAGGACCTCGAGTCTGGGGGGGGGGAGTAATGCACACATAAACTTGTATATTTTGCAGTAATGGGCAAAAAAGTTCGCCGACGGAGCTGCGGCTACATCACAAATGCTTTGATGTCAACATCAAACGACAGAGGGTAACAATTTTATATGTTCTCTTGTGGGTTTTCCAACTTAAAGGATTATAATTTGATTTAATTTTCAATTCTTGATAGCTTACGCCAACCGGCGTCCGATGCCCTATGGACCGGTACTTTGAGAAGCACTGATGGTTTAAAAAAAAATATATTAAAAAAAATATTTAAAAAATTAAAAAGTCATTAAATAAATTGTAAGCAACCAAATCTACAGTGGAAATTTTATTTAAAGTTACCCTTTTGATGTGACGTCACATTTCTTCAACCCCCCTCCCTCCCCTTCGTCACGCATCGTCACAAAAGTGTGACCCCCTCCCCCCCTAGGTGTGTGACGTCATTTATGGACGGCCCCTTATATGAAAATTTGATTAAGCGTTAACTACTGGGTCTTGACCAAACTTGGTACATAAATATTTGACAGCCCATTTAAAAAAAAACCAAACAAACTAAATGGCATTGGAAACCTACTTTAAATGTCTACTCCTTCAGGCCCGGGGACCGTAATTTTTTTTTCCCCATCAACGTTTAAGATTTCATTCCTTATTCGATTGTATAGGATCTTGAAACAAAATTAATTAGGATAAATATTGAAATGATCGGGTGTTTTGAACTTAACATCCAGCACCGATAGGGCTCAGTGACCCTTAAAGTCTTTTTCTAATATAAGCTACATAAATATATTTTTTTTCATCCAATCCCTATCAAACTTTGGTAAGTGGGTGACTACACTTCGGCCTAGAGTTATTTGTAGTTTTAAATACCACTCATGAAGGGTTCGGGGCCAAATGTCGTTTTTTCCTGATATGAGCTATGCAAAAAGCATTTTAAATATTTTTGCTGAGTTAATGGATGGATCTTGACTTAACTTGGTAAATAAATACTTGTTGGGCTATAATACATTTTTATAGGGCATTGATTTCCTAATGTCAATTACTTCGTGACCGTGGGCCCAAAAACTTATTTTCGTAAACTTGTAAGACTTAATCACTGCGTTTTGATTACAATGTTCCATAAATACTTCAAAAATCAAATTAAAATGCAAAGGGCCATCAACATTAAATGATAATACAAAAAATAAATACCGACAACTGGAAGATGACTCTTGTAATAGCTGCGCCATACTCTGGGCTCTTTACATTTCAAGTCCACCTTGCCATCCTTTCCAACGCGGTAGTTGTAGGTCAACCCTGACCTCCAATTGACGGTGTATTCTCCCCATTTTGATATATGCACCACCTCACCGATATTGCCATCTCCTCCTTGAAGAAAGTATAGCCATATTTACCGAGATATCAATAGCAAATGAGAACATGTTCCGTTTAATGCATAGTATATTATCTTGAGAACTAAAACAAAATCAACAACAAAAAAAAATAATAATAAAAAAGGAAACTTTATCTTTAGTAAATTTATACACAGTAACTACAAAATTTAAGAAAAAAATTGACTAGCCATTGTCATTATCATCAGGGGTAAAGTTAAATATTTTTTGTTTAAGCTTTGCGATTTAACCCAAGAAACTCTATTAGTGTATAACTTTGTGTTATAAAGTATGCAGCAAAAGGGTGCGTCGATATTTAAAAATTACAAAATGGGATTTTTAATCTTTGCTCTCAAATCTAGGTAGAATTTAAATTCAGTCCTCTAGGTAATAATTTAAGACATGCTTTATCATGTATAATAGTCTGCCAAACCGACTGACCATCTTGGTTTCCTCCACACCAGTCTGGTCCACGCACAACATGCGCGTATTTAAGTAGTCCGAAAGCTGCACGTTTTTCCATCATACTGCTCCATCGAGAGGGAACTGGGACGCTAAAACAATGTGTTTCGTATTATGTTATTGGCTTTTCTAGCTTTGAAAAGAAAATGAAAGTGCTTACAGTTATATTTGTAAAAACAACCCGATTGTTTTTCTTTCTTTTTTCTTCGATTATTTTTATCTTAAAAGTGCTTTGGTTTAATCGGTGTTCGTAAGGTGCTCAACATAATTTTACGCTTTAAAATTGACAGAAATTTTAAAACATTTTTTGAACGATTCAAAATGAAGTTTATATTTTAATTTCCGAAAATCTTACATAAAATAAATATATATATATGATATATTATAAATGATATATTATATAATTTTCAAAGTTCTTTAAAATAAAACTTTTGAAATTGTCTTTTCTCCTTCTTCTCTACTGTAATTTCACTTGTTATGTTTATTACTGTAAATAATATATGGAAAGTTCAAACGATACGTCGTTCCCATCCAGATACAAAGAAGAATTATTAAAAAATATAAAAAAACACAAGTAAAATCTGTTAAGATTTTAAGAGTCATATTATTGGATTTAGCTTTTCCTATGAAATTTGTTAGTTTAAAAACGTATCTACATTATTATATATTCGAATTCCTAGTCTATTATTGCTAGATGAGGATATGTTTTATGACTGACTAGCTTTTGCGACAAGGATTAACTTTTTTAAACAAAAATAGTCAGTTAGAGGTTTGACATTATATTAAAAAGTTTAAGTAACGAAAATTGAAGCGGCATTTAAGTTGTCAATGTTTTAGAATAAAGGAAAATGACAATCTTTTATAAATCTATGCACTACATCAGTGGTTCTCAACCTTTTTAGGTTCAAGGATCACTTGAAAAATGTGTGTCTTTGTCAAGGATCACTAATAAAGAAAATTGTGCTATTGCCTTGTTGGAAATTTATATATACCTAGACGCCCCGCGGCGTAGCATACGCCGCAGACTTGCTCATGGAGAGTTCTTTTACCCCTTTAATGCACTTTTTTAGGGCGCCTACGGCGCCGACCTTTTTCAAAATCCCAACTAACTTGTCCTTGCTTGATCAATACGAAATATTAAACTTTCTGAAATGCACACAAAGTATTTTATAATAGAGGTTGTTTTTTGATGTTATAATTAATCATCATCAAATCCTCTTTTTAAATCCTTTATATTAACTCGTGGTGTCTGCGGCGGACCTTGCTTGCTTGCTTGCTTGCTTGCTTGTCGCCAAAACTTTTGATCGATTTTTAACCCACTTGCTCGCAAGATAGCGAGCTGAAATTTTGCAGGCAGTTTTGTACCAATAATAAAAACAATGTATCAAAATTTCAGATCGATCGCATGTACCGTAATTAAATTATTGATTTTTTAGATTATTTTATTTATTCCTATGTATCATGCTATTTTTTGAGATAGAGCGTCGCGGTGCGTATTATATTGAACAACCTTTCTGTCGCGCAATAAGGTGCGTATTTTATTGACAGCTCTTTTTATAAACATATTCCTGATCGGTGCGCATTATATTAAACACGTTTTACGACACAACTGCAATTTTGTATTTCTGGATGGTCTGGCGCTGCGTATTATAATGAACATTCTTTTAATTACTTCTCGTACATAAAGGATTTATAGTCAAAAACTTGGTTTTTTACGGGTTGTTTTTATTAAATCCTTTATATTAACTCGTGGTGTCTGCGGCGGACCTTGCTTGCTTGCTTGCTTGTCGCCAAAACTTTTGATCGATTTTTAACCCACTTGCTCGCAAGATAGCGAGCTGAAATTTTGCAGGCAGTTTTGTACCGATGATAAAAACAATGTATCAAAATTTCAGATCGATCGCATGTACCGTAATTAAATTATTGATTTTTTAGATTATTTTATTTATTCCTATGTATCATGCTATTTTTTTAGATAGAGCGTCGCGGTGCGTATTATATTGAACAACCTTTCTGTCGCGCAATAAGGTGCGTATTTTATTGACAGCTCTTTTTATAAACATATTCCTGATCGGTGCGCATTATATTAAACACGTTTTACGACACAACTGCAATTTTGTATTTCTGGATGGTCTGGCGCTGCGTATTATAATGAACATTCTTTTAATTACTTCTCGTACATAAAGGATTTATAGTCAAAAACTTGTTTTTTTTACGGGTTTTTCTTATTACATTGTTCCCTTTTTACAAAATTAAAATATCAGCGAAATCAACGACGTCATATAATTTCTTTTTACAGCGCATATTTAATTTTCACACCTTTTGATGCATTGGTGCAGTAATTTGGTGCGCTGCTTTCTAAAAGTAGTATCTGTTGCACATGCAGATTCTTGTTGATTCAGGGTCCGACCACGAAGAGAATTATATATATAGATAGAAGATTATATTTTTTATATAACGAGTTACTAGTATACATGTTAGTTTAGTCTTTACTATACTGATATTCTACGATTTGCGTGCTCCCAAAAATATTGAATGGAAACAGATTATAATGGCTTTCTTTTGTAATGAACAAATGTCCCTTATTCTTCTGAGAACGACTGCACTACAGTACAACAATAATGTACCCAACAGACAAATGTGTTTCGTATCTGATGAAAGGATGTGAGGTATCATGCTTGTCAGACATGTAACAATCAGTACACAAGGTAAGGCCGGAACACAGAGAACATTTCCATTTAAAGCCTGTAATCCCTCCTTCTCCACAGTTGTTGCAGTTGGGAATGTGGAATACACCTGTCAATATTTAAAGGAGTTGTTTGCATCAATAAAGCGTATGGTCACTTTATTTCTTTAATTTTAATTTGTGTAGGTCTTCTTTTAAAATAAAGCATACTAGGTACGACCCGCGGCGTAGCATACGCCGCAGACTTGCTAATAGAAAGTGCAAAGAAAGGGGAGAAGAAAGGACACAAACAGCAGCATGAAGAAATGGGAACAACGCCCGAGAACGTTAAGACGACCGCCGACGCATTTTTAGTCTGGAGACATGCACACTGCGGTTGAGCCGCCCTCCATGCACAACCCTGGCATGCCGACCATAAACTGTGATTGAAACATAGTTTTTTTAATGTTTTAAAATGTTTTTAGTGAAATATTCTTGATCATATATATATATATATATATATATATATATATATATATATATATATATATATATATATATATACATATACATATATATTAGGGCTGGTAACGATTAAATTAAATTTAATCGTTAACTTTTGAAAAATTAACGATTAATTTCATGAATTAATAGTTAATTTCGATTAAAGCCTAAAATTAAAATTTAAGACGTTATTAAACTGAACACCTCAAGGGACTTAACAAAACAGGTAATTTACATTTTGTTTTGAAAAATAATATTTTGAATTCAATTTTATTTTAGTAAATCCACGTCTACATACATTTTTAAATTAAAATAATACGCGGGTGATGTTTGTACATTAAAAATATTTAAATTATGATTAATAATTAATTATTTTTTAATAAATTGAAGAAAACAAATTATAAATATTTTCTTAAATTTAAATCTAATTTTTATCGATTAAAATTATGTCCGTCGTTGGTTAATGGATAACATTGTTTTAATCGATATTTAATTCAACTCATAGTACACGCTAATCGGACATCGGGGCCATACATTTCGTTTTTCATAATATGAGCACAGATTGAAATATCATAGTACATTGAACTCCTAATATCTATTTTTTCTCGGCCTGGGGACAAATAAAACGAATATAACGAAAGTCCAGTGGACTAATTGGATTTCACCGCAGCTAAGTTTTTTTTATTCTTTCGTTATATTCGTTTTATTTGTGTACTATTTGTTCGTTGAGGAAGGCTCTTTGCCGTTCGCTGTTTTGTTACGTCCTGGCAGGCTAACTATTACCCTGTTTATATGTTATACCCTTACTAATTTAAAAGCCTGGTCGCAGTCTCACCCCCATTATTTTATTTACATAGAAATACAAAGAGATAAACAAAAAATCCATTAATTTAAATACGTTAAATTTGCTCGATCTGAAATTTGGATGCAATGCATTGTCAGGTGACACAATTCTATGTGCAAAATTTCAGCTCGATAGCATTGCAGGAAGTGGGTCATTTTTTACTTTTATTTTTATCGCGGGACCGACCCTACCAGAGACCAGACGGTGAGGTTAATATAAGGGATTTAAATGGGATCTTATTAAGCAATGGGATTTTGGAATGGCCAAAAAAAAGTGTTTGTATTAGGCCTAATATTAATACTTTTTTGCAAATAGTTCAAAATAAGAATATTTATTAAAGCTAGAAATGCCTGTAAAAATAGAAGTGGTGATGCTTGAAATTCCCATTTTCTAAAAGTATTTGACAGATCAGGCATTGAAGTAACCCCCTTGAAAAATTCTAATTAGTACAACTACCAACCATCAACTGTTTTTTTTTCTTTCAGCAACTCTTTTAAATAAAAATCGTAGATTTTTCAGGTACATAGTACAGTGGTATTTCGTTATACGTCTGCTTTGGTATAAGTCCAACTTGGTATACGTCCTGTTTTGACTCGAAACATTTTGCTTGATATACGACCTTTGTTTGGAATACAAACTTTTTTTTTGGAAAACGACCCACGTGCTAGAACTGAATGGGGTCGTTCATAAAGGACATCACGCCATTTGGGTCGATTCCCTGTTCCCTCCTCGTCACAAGACGTCACAGAAAGTTACCCCTTCAAATATGACATCACAAAGATTCGCCCCCTCCCCCAATAAAACCCGTAATTCCTATTTGAAAATGAGCAGGTTTCAAATCACTTTGTTGTCATTTAAGTATGTATTTAGTTTAGTGTAAGGCTGCACTCCAACATAGTAACACGCGTGAATACATTTAAAACATCATTAAATAAATTATAAGCAATCAAATATTTATTTGTGGATCTTATATTTAAAGTTGCGCGTTTTAATGTGACGTCACAATGTTTAAACACCCCCCCCTCCGGCTCGTCACACATCGTAACAAAAGTGTGACCCCCTCCCCCTAGAAACGTGACGTCATTTTATACGCGATACTGAGGTGTTTTTGATACGGCAGTTGTGTAATAAAATATTACAGCATCTATATATATAATTCACCAAAGCGAGTATGTGTAAATGATCATGACAAATGACCCTCTCTGGGGTCAACTAATCACAGTTAACGGTTGGCAAGCGAAGGAAGTGGAGGGAAAAGCATGTCTTGAAACCAGCAATGCTTTTTGCCTTCACTTAAGCTGTTCCCTCACAGAGTACATGTATTTCGTAGTGTACTGGTTATTACATCCGCCTGACATGCGGAAGATTTTAGGTGCAAGCCCCAGCGGAAACATTTAAACAAAAAAAGTAATGTTTATGCCCGTTCTTTTCCCCCTTTCTTAGCGAACATAAACATTTCGCATTTATTTCACGGAAAAAATCTTGGTTAAATGTTATACCGATTCCTTCATCAATAAACTGTCTGTTTCTATCGGTCACATATTTCTGGGAAAAGATCAAATATGACGAAGTTTTTTCTCTCCAACTTGGCTAGATGGCTGTAATATTTGTTTCTCAACATTGGGATAACTTCGGCGACGAGCTCTCCGTTGTTCTCAGTGACGAAAAAATAGTCATACACTCAGTACATCAATACTTCAGGAGTGTATGGTGGCGAGGCAGAAATTGTCGCGATGTCCGAAATACTTATCAAAAATGCTTCGGCGGTCCCCCCAATGTTCACTCGCGTGGTTTCCATTTGTTCGTGCTAATCTTTCTGCCCGTTCTGTCCCATACCCTTTTCTTTGCACTATATATGAGTAAGTCTGCGGCATATGCTACACCGCGCGTGGTATCTAGTTAAAATTATTAATGGAAAATATTGGTCAATCATAGATGTACACAAAATTATTTTAAGTTACAATTATATTTAAATATGTATGTGTAGTGTTCCTAAATGTAATATTTTACATTATGAAGCTATTGATAATTATTTCTAAAAAACTGGACTTTAAAAGCTTTATAAGGATAAAATATTGTTACAAAATTAATATTTTAAATTCTCCAAGTGCGTTATTGTCTAGTGCGCATATGCCTGGTCACCATATTATATACAGCTATTTCTTAAAAATGGCTGTTGTCAAAATTTTTATCTTGTAGTAGAGTTTTTGGAAGAATTTTTAAAATCTTCAATATTATGAGTTATTTATATTTTTCCATACTAATAACCGTTTGGTAAACACAATTAATATTTAAAAAAAAAGAAAATCTAAAAACACAATATATTAAATAAATATTACTTGTATGTATTACGATCCTGGCTGTGCGGTGTGTTGGTGCGATACATTAACTTACCACATTGAATATTATCATATACGAGTAGGTCATAGGCGTTTTCATAACCAGATCTACAATACATCTTGATTCCGTTATCCCAGAGCACTCCGACAGACTTCGCAGGAGCCACACTTCCACTTCTACCACCAATCTCTACAACCGTGCCAACTAATCCTTCAAGGATGTTGTCACCGTAATCCCAGTCAGGTCCACGCACTACTCGGAGTCCTAGATATGCATTATTGTAACCTGATGGAATAATGCCAAAATGTTAGTAGTTAACTTGCGTTTCGGCTGAAATCTATCCACACAAGCAATAGGATACCATTACTTAAATTAAACAAAAAGACAGGAAAAACAACAACAAAAAAAACACAAAAAAAACTACTTACAATCTTATTTATTTTTAGAGTTAAGCTAAAATGGAAGTAGATTTACAGCAGCGTGAAATATGTAATTATTCCTAATTTTAAATGGTATGCTGTCTTCATTATTATTTTTTTTTGTTTTGTTAAAGCTGTTTAAGTAGTTAAATTATGTAGGACAGTTTACAATTTTTGAAATGATTTATACAATTAAATTCATTATAATTTAGTGACAGTGTTCTAGCGTTGGTGCCGCAGAAGCTACTAATGCACTAATGATCGTTTCGGCTCCCATCGGTTCGGAGATGTTTTGCTGTAGTTTGTAACCTTTATTTCATAATATTGTTTAAATCAAAGTATCCACACTGACAACAATGTTGTTTTGACATTCCATAGGTATATACCTATTATGCACATTTTATTTCAAATTATTAACATTTTTTTAAAAACTAATGGACTGAATTTATTGTTTATGAATATTGGTCAACTTACATATTAATACATATGTGACTGTTTTTTTTGTAACTTTTTACTGAATAATACCATAAAACAATATTTATATCTACGTTATTGAGCATTTGGGTAAACACGTCAGTAGTCTAAGCTGACGTTCAAAACGTCGACAGGTCCAATCGTCATGTAGTGAAATATCTGGGGTCAAAATGACCCACCACCTCATGTTTTGTTTATTTTTAAACTACTTTTGAGACCCAATAGCTCCAGGCAGGGCACCCGTGGCTCACGTCCTGTTAATGATATTCAATAGCGTGGACAGTGCTATCGTGCCAATTTTTAAAAATCTTTTCTTTATTTACTTTGTCCTGTCCTCATTCCTTGGCGGCTTTGCACTTACCGATCATCGTATGCAAATAAATGTTGAGTAGTTATGTACTAAAGAACAGTGTCGTCTCTAGTGGGATGCGGGAGGGGGGGCGGGCCGCCCCGGGTGACACCATCAGGGGGGTAGACAAACAAAATCTAAAATTTTACTGTGTACGATTTTATGTCAAAAAGAAAGAGACGACAAATGTTTTTCACTTTAAAAAATTACGAAATGCAATGAAATACGTTAAATGCGAAATCTTATTGATAAAAAAAAACAAACCCGTAAAAACAAAGTTTTTGACTATAAATCCCTTATATATGAGACATAACTAACAGTATTGATAATTTCAAACCCTACAAACATTTAAAGACTGAATCTGTCTAACTCAACTTTACTTCATAACCCTGGAGGGGGGGGTGGGAGAGGGTGAAAAGTCTGATCACCGATTCGCTTGACCAAGCACAGCGTGACACTTAAAATGTAAACAAAAGCACGCGGTACTTCGATGGGTCGCCTCAACGCGTCAACTCAAACTTTCACGTGGACAAAAAAACAATAACAAACAGTGAATTTGAATTACATACCTCATATAAGGATAAACTAAAAATGCATTAATTTAATTAAGGTACGTTCGATCGATCTGAAATTGTGATACGATGCATTGTTAGGTGAGACGGGCCCGTGTGCCAATTTTCAGCTCGATCGGATCACGGTAAGTGGGTCATTTTTTACTTTTGTTTTTCTGCTCGCCCGCTCATGAGATGACGACAGACAGACAGAGACGGCCGCGTAGTTAATATAAGGGATTTAAAAATATCAGTTCACATGCAATAATAAAACAGTCGAAACAAACTTTTTTCATTTTATTGAGTTCCATAACCTCGTGGTCGTAGAGGGTTATAATGTTTTCATTAGAACTTTCTGGGGCCTTGGTAGACCCTGGCGCCGCCTTTCTCATCTCCAGGTCAGCGGAGGACTATTTAGCGGTAGTCATTCTTTAACATTTTTATTGTGGCTTTAACGTGGGCTAGATCCCACGCCCCTCAGCTTGTGAGGCGAGCGCACCATTGACATCGCTATCCAGCCTTCAACAAACTACAATAAAACAATTTTAAAAAATAAATAAATAAATAAACTGGAGAAAGAATAAAAAAGGCTGGACATGAAAGAGACGGTGTCTTGTGTTTTAAATGAAATAAAACCAACTGGGCTTTGACATACCGACCCCATGGAGTAAGCTGGTGAGACGAACCACACCTGACTACTCCTTCTACTACATTGAGGCGGGGGATACGATTTTTCTCCAAAAAAAAATCAAAAGTTGGGTTTTACTTGTTGTTGTTTTTGTATTTTTAGACGAAAATTATGTATAAAATGTCTTTGAGTTAATATTTGTGTTCTATTTATATTAATTAAAGGCGTGTAAACATGCATACTTATGTTAATATAATGTACTCTAGGAAACTTAATTTTTTTTAGCATAGGTGTTTTTTTTAAAAATAACTTTTAAAAAGAATTTAATTATTTTCACACGAAAACATTTAGGTATTGTTGATTTCGCATAAAACGATTTTGACTGATAGATCGCTTGATGCGTACGTTCGGCAGCCGAAGTAAAGTTGATTTTGAATGACGCCGATCTGCACTACACCCTTGCAACTGCAGCGACGAATGTTTAACGTTGAGAAACATCTGGTCTGACCATTATAAAACATATTATTGAAGATATAAATCTTTTATATTAAAGTATTTTGTCTACAATTCATTATTCCATTTTCTTGCTGGAGTAAAGGTAAGCAAGTGAATCCCTTTTTAAAATTTTGTTAAAAGAGGGAAAGATAATGAGAATTTACTGGAATTATTTTTTAGTCAAAATGCCACGTTGTACCTTTTCCGGCTTAAATACTACTTTAATAATGATTGACTTTAATTTCGAAAATTACAAAAGTAAACCAAATTACACTTAGATTTAGGACCCGCTCAAAAATTAGACGAAATGTTTAAAAAAATAGTAAACGATTTTTAAGTATGACAGACAAGACATAAGTTTTTGAAAAAGTCATTCAATTAATTAATAAACTAATTTTTTAAGGTCAAGGCCTGTCGTACATATGTTGGGAACATTTTCCTTCCTTAAATTGTTGTCATGTGTCATTACAGAGCGCACGATGAAAGAGCGACGAAAAATGCGTGCAAACATAACTGCGCTATGCATCGTTTGTAGTCCATCTTGAAACATTAGCATCTTTTAGAACAATCGCCTCCAAACTTTATCTGCTCTCTTTTTTTGTGTACTATTTTACGAATCGCCGTCACGAAATTAATTAGTAAGATACACTAAGCTGTGGCGTCAATGGGGGTGCGAGGGGCGCGGACCACACCGGGTGACACCATGACAAGGGGTGACACCAAAATTTAAAATAATGTATGTTCCCGTTATTTGGCACTGAATGACTTGAATGAGTTCTATGAGTTAAGTCGTTATGGGGTGACACAATAAGCTAACGCACCGAATGACATCAACCTCAGATACGCCTCTGCTAAAGAATACTAAACTATTAAATCGATGAAATAAACTGTGTTCTAAAAAACATCTTAGACGCATATTACCACGTTTTTATTGACCCGCTTTCGTTCCTGTCTCTCTGTCTGTCCCAAAATTTCAAATTTGCCAACGTAAAATTAAACCACTTTTAATTATCCTAGATATCTCAAAATTTTACCACAGATAGATCTTGGATGACAATGCATTATATCAAATTTTCAGATCGGTCGAATATACCATAATTAAAGTAATACATTTTTTTAGTTATCTCTTTATAAGCATCTCTATCCGTCTGCTATTGTTTACATTCACATGCCGAGTTCACCCCGTGACCTTATCCCCGTGGTATTATAACGTTGGGCGAGCGCTGATGATGTGTTTGGTAAAATAATTAGAGGTAAAAAAAAAGATGTTTAAAAACCACGTTGTTTTAAGTGGACTAAAGAAAGAAAATAAATAGAGGTAAAAAAGGATTTTTAAAAACCAATTTTTTATAAGTATACTAAAAAGAAGAAAATAATTTAAAACTTATAAGTTCAAGTACTTTGATTTAATATGACTAAAAAAGTAGGGCTGGCGCTTATGACGTTTTACATATGCTGTTCACTCATGATCTCACTTACAGATCCCTCTTATGCCTTCTAAATTATAAATCTTTAATTTTTATACCAACATCCGCCCAAAGTTTTTAGTCATATATTTGTTTGTCAATATTTGGATTTTAAAAAATTTTGAAATAGAATGGTTAAAATTTCTTAAACGTTTACTAAATTATAATGAGGGGCCCTCAGCTCTAACAGAATGAAAAATATAATTTTAATGCCCTATAGCAGTGGTCCCCAACCTGGGGATGTGCGTGGTGGTCCGCGAGCAAAGGAACATTAAATTATTTACATTTTTTCTTAAAGTGGTGTATTTCTCTAGGGATTGTGCGTCTTTCCATACACAAGATGGAAAAGCTTGTTACCCGTTTTGGCGGCACCTCGTCCAAAGAACACCAATGACACATTAGCGCAGAGCGGACAATCGCCTACAATCAATCTTTACGCTCTCATGTCGGCGCTCTTATGTCGGCATTCTTATCACGGAACTTTTATGTATGCGCTCTTTTGTGTTGCGTGATTTGGATGGGTCGCCCATGTTGGCAAGCTGATCAACTTTACTACTTCTATTTCCATTTTTTCCTATTTCGTTTTTGTGTTCCTAAATTTCATTGATATCTCATCAACGAAGGTATTCGAAAATGTCTTCTAGTGACGTTATCGTTATTATTCCAAGAGTGTTACTTGAATCAAAAACAGCTATAAAGTAAGTTTAAATTATTTAATTCATTTTTATGCTTTAAGTTTTAAATAAGTTCTTAGACTTATAGTGTCAATGAAATTCACATGTTAAGAAAAACAACATTGTGGGAACGGCGAGTGAACAAAGGCATTTTTGATATGTTTCAAACATTAGCGGGGATTCTAGGCGAGACTGAGCTGAGCACTCTTTGTCCCAGTTGGCGCACGATCACCTGCCTTTGCTTTAAAAAGAGTTTGATCGCTACTCCCAAGCACAAAAGACCCAAGAACTGGTAGGGAATGGATCCGTGACCCATTTGTCAACAAACCAGGCAAATCTAGCATGACTGTGCAAGAAGAAGTTGAACTGCATCAGTTTACAAATGACGGTGGCCTTAAAACTACGTTCGAGAAAACAACTCTTTCAGTCTTCTGAATAAAAATCATGGCGGAATATCTTGAGATTGCCACCAAAGCAATTAAATCCATATTGCCATCTATCCGTGAGAAGCTGGGTTTTCTGCAGTGACAGCAACGAAGACAAAGCAGCGGAATAAATATAAGTAAAAAAAAAGATTTTAAAAAACCACGTTTTTATAAACGGACTAAAAACGGGTGCTTATGAGGATTAACATATGCAGCTCACTCATACTTTCACTTATAGATTTCTCCTTTGCCTTCTAAATTATAAATCTTTAATTTTTATACCAATTACCCACCCCACGTTTTTAGTCATATTAAATTAAAGTACTTGAACTTATAAGTTTTAAATTATTTTCTTCTTTTTAGTCCGCTTATAAAAACGTGGTTTTTAAAAATCTTTTTTTTAACTTATATTTATTGTATTCTTTTGTGGACTACACTTATATCAACCTGGTTTTTAAAAATATTTTTTTACCCCTATTTATTTTACCAAACAACTCACAAGCGCCCGCCCAACGTTTTAAAAACATTGTGATATTGTCACGGGGTGAACTCACGGATGTCAACAAAAGCAGACGGTATAGATGCTTATATATAGACTATAGATAAACTAAAAAGCTCATTAATTTAATAACGATACATTCAATCAATCTGAAATTTTGATACAATGCATTGTCATCCAAGATCTATCTGTGGTAAAATTTTCAGATCTCTAGAGGACCATCAGAAGTGGTTCAATTTTACGTTGGCAGATTTGGAAAAATCTTGGACAAACCAACAAACCAACAAATGGGAACGAAAGCGAGTTAATAAAAACGTGGTAATAAAAAGGACAAAAGCAGCACACTTCGGGTGTCATTGCCTCCCATTAGCCCCAGATGGAATAATCTCTTTGCAGAGAAACAAGCTCAGGGTTCTCATTGATATAACATCCTAATAAATTAAAATATTAAATAATGTTTATTTCACGTTTTCTGTAACTGTATAATATTTTGAAGGCAAGTTTAAGTACAATTAAATTAAAACTATAAAATCAATACAATCTAAAATACCTGTATAGACAATCAACGCAGCCGCACACTTCCCCCACCCCCCAACACATTCCCCACCCACCCTTACCCACCCCCCCCCCGGTTAGTGAGCCGCGTTAAAATTATCAAACTTTTAATGGTCCGTGGCGTTAAAATGGTTTGGGGACCACTGCCCTATAGTCTTTTATTATAGGCAATAACGATTTTATATTCAAAGTTTTGTCGAAATGCGGAGCAGAACCGTTTGTCAGAAAGGCACAGCTCTTATTACAACTACAGCCTGTGCCCCCCGCCTACGCAGTTATCTGGATCCTGGACGCATTGGAGGGGCGTGCCCGCCAGGAAGTGTTCGATCGGGCACCTGACGAGATAAACACCCCTGAGAAACTGCTACGTTTCATAATACAAAGATGGGGTGAGCAGAGAGACATCACCACCCCTACTCAACGCTTGATGAGAGAGGACCTCTCTGACGTCGCCGACCCTGCCCAGCCTCTGACAGTACCACCTCCAGATCTCACATTTACATACCTTACGCCACACCTACTGGCCTACATCAACCAGCAGGTCGCGGCTGTGGAAGATAGGCTCCACCTCTCCATACAACAGCACCGAGGGGACATGGACGCTAACGGTGTCCACTTTCCACCAGCACCCAGACATACAAAGTCAAACAAGCGGAGATCCCGTCACCGACAAAAGGTATGTCTGTGGTGTGATAGAAAGGGCCATGTTGAGGTTGAGTGCCATGCTAAGAGGAAATACCTCGCTCACCACCACGACTCACCTCAATTCAGGACAACCCCAGGTCTACCTGGTTACCAGGAAACTGTGGCACAGACAGCGTCACCCTGTGCACCCCGCCAAGATGGCAGGAACCTGGTGACCAGTCACAACACACATAACTGTCAGCACCCAACACGGAAGCCAAATCGTGTGTGGCGCAACAGGTCACCTCATACACCGAGGTGCAGTGTAGACACGCATTGTTATACGGCCTGCCACGTAGAGATCAAAGAACGGTCAACCAAGCGCCGAAACCCCTTGACTCGGTGGGGATTTTACAGTGGATCTCAAACTCAAGAGATCCCACTACGCAACAAGACAACCCAGCGGAGAGATTGCCTTCAGCGTCGATTACCTACAGAGGAGGGCTGCAAGGCAAAACATGTGCCTGTGCCGCCAGCTGTCTACCGTAAAGAAATCACAAGGGATTCTCACAAAGACCCTATTCGAACCAGGAGACAGGGTTACCGGCCTAGGAAGAAACCCCCGACGGCAGATAAAAACTCCAACAGCTCTACACCAGCGTGCACGGTGTTGAGAGAGCCTGCCACGGCCAAACGGGGTCAAGACAGTGATGACCTGGGTCGTGGATCCAAAGGTCAAACGGGTGTGACCACAACACACCACGACCACGCGCCTAGGTTCACGCTCACTCATCAGGTCAGCAACAAACCAGAGGACACGGCGCCACCAGAAGACCCTGGCTATGACGCTGACCACGCAAGAGATGGACAGTAGGACAGGTCACAGGCGGGATAAGGCAACCTCCACAAGCCAAGCCACGAAGATCACTTATGCTGCGGTCTTTAAACAACGATGTCGCGACAACCTAGCGAGATTAAGTCAATGACGTTTAGATGTTTTTGTTTCAATATCATATTTATGTACTGTTATTTTAGATATACATATTTGTAATAACATATATTCTTAATCACAGAAAATTACTTAGGTACGTTACTAAGAGAAACGTATCCCCTATGAGTGTATATATGTATATATGTATTACATACTATATAATAGTATATATTATATTTTACCAGCGAGGGCGCTGGCATTCAGGGGCCTGTGGAAACTGTAGCCGTCTGCTAGAGTTAAACCCCAGTAGTCCGTCACTGCAGGTTCACTCCAGCCCTCGATGTGACTGGAGTTCGACACGCCAGCGGGCCAGTAACACTGTCCCTTGTCTGTATGAGAGATTGTAAGAATGTGGTAGTGTGCACACCCACACAGCGCCGCACCATGTGCACCGCACCGAGATGCACTAGCTGGTATGGGAGGAGAAAGGAAATAGAGAGAAGAAAAGACAGTTGAGTGTGCCAAGGACAGCTGTTCCATTTGTATTATTGTTGTAAATAAAACTGTTGTATATCCTTGCCGGGTGAATTGAACTTTATTATTATTTTTAATTAACTTAGCCACCACTCGGCTACAGTTTACTGTAGCCGTCTGCTAGAGTTAAACATCAGCAGTCCGCCTTAGTGACTGGAGTTCACCACGCCAGCGGGCCAGTAATACACTGCCCCTGGTCTGTGTGAGATGTTGATTAAGAATGTGGTAGTGTGCACACCCACACAGCTGCACACCCACACAGCGCCGCACCATGTGCACCGCACCGAGATGCACTGGGAAGGAGAGAGAGAATGACAGTTTGATGCGCGAGAGAGAAGGAAGTGTGCAGGGACAGCTGTTCCATTTTGGGGTGAAATAAAACTGTTTGATATCCTAGCCCAGTGAATTGGACTTTGTTATTGTGTTAAATTAACTTAGCCACCACACGGCTACAGTTTGGCGTCGTCGGCAGGATTCACTTGAGGTAGGGATATCAGTGTTATAACTACAACAGTCTTTTCAATCCGAAAAGAATGGAACAAGTAGAGCAGTTCACTCGTCTGCCCGAGCTACCTAGGTTCACGGGTGAGAGCGGAGCAGAACCGTTTGTCAGAAAGGCACAGCTCTTATTACAATTACAGCCTGTGCCCCCCTGCCTACGCAGTTATCTGGATCCTGGACGCATTGGAGGGGCGTGCCCGCCAGGAAGTGTTCGATCGGGCACCTGACGAGATAAACACCCCTGAGAAACTGCTACGTTTCATAATACAAAGATGGGGTGAGCAGAGAGACGTCACCACCCCTACTCAACGCTCGATGAGAGAGGACCTCTCTGACTTCGCCGACCCTGCCCAGCCTCTGAAAGCACCGCCTCCAGACCTCACATTCACACACCTTACGCCACACCTACTGGCCTACATCAACCAGCAGGTCGCGGCTGTGGAAGATAGGCTCCACCTCTCCATACAACAGCGCCGAGGGGACATGGACGCCAACGGTGACCACTGTCCACCAGCACACAGACATCCCAAGTCAAATAAACGGCGATCCCGTCACCGACAAAAGGTATGTCTGTGGTGTGATAGAAAGGGCCATGTTGAGGTTGAGTGCCGTGCTAAGAGGAAATACCTCACTCACCACCACGACTCACCTCCATTCATGACAACCCCAGATCTACCTGGCTACCAGGAAACTGTGGCTCAGACAGTGTCACCTTGTGCACCACAGAAAGATGGTAAGGACCGAGCAACCAAACTCAACACACATATCTGGCAGCAACCAACACGGAAGCCACCTCGTGTGAGGCGCAACAGGTCACCTCATACACCGAGGCCCCGTGAGGACATGCACTGTGGTACGGCCTGCCGCGGCGAAATCAAGGAACGGCAAATCAAGCGCCGTAACAATTTGACCCAGTGGGGATTCAACAGCCCTAACCTCGCCAGAACGGTGTTTAGAGAGCCTGTCATTGTCGCCGAACAGGGGTCAAGACAGAGATGATTTGGGTCGCAGATCCAAAGGTCAAACTGGTGTGACCTCAACACACCATGACCGCACACCCAAGCACACGCAGACTCATCAGTTCAGCAACAAGCCAGAGGGCACGGCTCCCCCAGAAGACCCCGGCTATGACACGGACCACGCAAGAAAGGGACAGGTCACGGCCGGGATAAGGCAACCTCCGCAAGCCAAGCCTCGAAGGTCCCTTATGCTGCAGTCCTCAATCCGTGACAAGGAGGTTTTCATCGTTTCTACAGTGCGACCCAGAGACAATCGACCCGATGCAGGGATAAACTTACCACTCCCGGTTGAACCGCGCAGATCAGCACGTATTGCTGAACGCGCAGACATTGACAAGTTGAGACATCCCCCAGAAAGAGACAAGTGACCAAACGTTGAAGGGACGTTTTTTTAAACAAATTGACTTCTGTTGTTGTTGTTTTTACTTTAGTAGAAATATGGTGTTGTGGTTATTTGTTAATGGTGATTTGTGACATGAATGGTCCTGATAGTGTGCATTTTAAAAAAAAAGTCTAATTATGGTGCCTATGTACTAATTAAATGTGATACATAACATATATTGTTAATCACAGAAAATTACTTAGGTACGGTACTAAGAGAAACGTATCCCCTATATATGTACTACATACTATAAATTATATTGTAGTATTTTACCAGCGAGGGCGCTGGCATTCAGGGGCCTGGGGAAACTGTAGCCGTCTGCTAGAGTTACACATCAGCAGTCCGCCTTAGTGACTGGAGTTCACCACGCCAGAGGGCCAGTAATACACTGCCCCTGGTCTGTGTGAGATGTTGATTAAGAATGTGGTAGTGTGCACACCCACACAGCTGCACAGCCCACACAGCGCCGCACCATGTGCACCGCACCGAGATGCACTGGGAAGGAGAGAGAGAATGACAGTTTGATGCGCGAGAGAGAAGGAAGTGTGCAGGGACAGCTGTTCCATTTTGGGGTGAATTAAAACTGTTTGATATCCTAGCCCAGTGAATTGGACTTTGTTATTGTGTTAAATTAACTTAGCCACCACACGGCTACATATAGCTCATATTAGGAAAAAAATTATTTGGAGCCCCGGCCCACAAGAGTGTCAATTTAAATAATTGTTTCGCAACTTCCCAAAGTTTCATGCTTCTTCGTGCACAGGAAGATGGAGAATTAGCGTTGATTCAGTTTTATATAGCCCATACAGTAATACCTCGAGATACGAGTTTAATTCGTTCCTTAACCTTGCTGGTATTTCAATTTGCTATTATCTCAAAGCAATTTTCCCCATTGAAATTATTTGAAATGCCATTAATCGTTCAAGCCCTAAAAATTTGCTACGCCTAATTGTTTTTTGTTACGTGTTTTTGAATAAGAAAAATGTATTTATACATGACAAATATCGTATAAAAACATAATAAAAGAGAATGTAAAGCAACCAAAAAAAACTGGTTTTATAAAGTATACATACATATTTGTATTTTGGTCACTTAAATGTAACTTACACACAACTTAAATGCTATTGTATGCTTAATTTTAGTCACTGTTTTTATCTTCACTGGTCTTTGCCTTTTTCACCGGATTCACAGTCCAAGGAGGTTTTTTTTCTTCCTCCCTTTCAGGATTCAGCGGAAATGAGTTAGGTAAGTGTCATTAAATAGCTCCGATGCACGACCAGTTGTAACTTTTTCGGGGTGTTTCTTTTCCACTAACTGTGAAACTCTCTCCCACATTCCCAAGATCCCTTTTATCTCACTTGTAGAGATAACCTCCTCCACCTCATGCTCTTGCTCAAAACGAATTTCTCGGAGAACCCCCGAATGCTCCTGCGACTGTAACTCTTGTAATTCCTCGGTCGTCAGTTCCCTAGAGTGCTCGTATCTCAAATTTCGCTTTTATTTCAAAACAAAACTTCGTTCGTCCGACAGCTCGTATCTCAAATAACTCGTATGTTAGGGCACTCAAGGTACCACTGTATTAGGAAAAAACTCTTTTGGGCTCCCGGATCCCCATGAGAGTGAATTTTGGAGATTTAATGAAAAGTCTGTTATATATAGCTCATATAAGGAAAAATCTATTTTTGGGCCTACGTCCCCCCGTGAAAGATAATTTTATATTTTATCCGCCTTTTGCCATCGCGGGACGGTACTCAACAACTTCTCAAAGTTTCATGCTTCTACCTACACGGGAAGTTTTAGAATTAGTGATGAGTCTGTTTTATATAAGAAAAAAAAACTACATTTGGTTCCCTGCCAATGTTCCCTCTAAGTTTCGTTAGTTCGTGTGCTTCTAGAAAAAAAATAGTTTGCAAAGTTGCGCACCCTCCATTTTGCGTGTAATATTTTACAAAATTTGCTGCGTGATAATTCTAAACTGCTGCGCGGCGTGAGTCAGATATCTGCGCGGCAGCGCAACCACGCAGCATAAAGGGAACATTGGTCCCACCCCTCCCCACCCCGAGGAGTGATAAATTAAATATTATTTTTGCCTGTTACCAACGCAGGAGTGTACTAAACAACTTCCTAAAGTTTCATGCTTCTACCTACACGGGAAGATGGAACATTAGTGTTGATTCGGCTTCATATAACCCATATTAGGAAAAAAAGTTTTTGGGCCCCCGGCCCCCCATGAGTGTGAATTTTAAAATTCTTTGTCACCAATTATCGTTGCGAGATGGTACTCAACAACTTCCCAAAGTTTCATGCTTCTACCTACACGGGATTGTGGAGAATTAGTGATGTGTGAGTGAGTCGGGGCTTTGCCTTTTTTAGTATAAAAATAGTATAGATTATTTTTTGCAAGGAAAGTAACGTGCTTGACTTGACGCTCAGTTGCTGCCACACCGCAGATGCACATAAATCTTTTCAATGAATTCTGAGTAATGCGAGGGGTGAGCTATTAATTGGTGTTGGTTGTAAGGAAGAAAATGAATATGTAATCATCAAAGAAAGGCACAGATCTACTGAATGTTTATTAAAAAAAACTTTATTTATTAAAAAAACATAATAACATTAATAAACAAAAATAAATTAACTGAGTTGCAATCGCGCTTGGTAGAAATAGGAAACAAACAATATATAAGAAATGTCCATAGATAAAAAATATTAAGTAAAGTCCAAATAATTTCAAATAAATTTAAACATCAGATTGATTTATTCGACCAACCATATTTGTAAACTTAATTTTGATTTGTATGAAATTTAATATCTTTAATGTTGAATTGACTCCACGCTAGAACTAACTGTAATTTAATTTGAAATCGCATCGACATTTTATACATATTTTAATTCAAGAAATTACGTGGCATGTTTCATGGAGTTAAGGAAATGCCGTCCCACACAGAGCTGTTTCTAGGGCTGGGGAAGATGGTGTAGAAACGGTGGGGTTAATGACATGATGTCATACGCAATACGTAATGCAGGAAATTACATTTTATGTTAAGCCTATATCATGATTTCGAAAATAGAGACTGCATTTATTACGTCTATTTTAGTCGATTTCGGACATCAAATGAAAGTAATGACGTCACACTTAGCGCCAAACAATAAATGTATTAATTTACAAACACACTGCACGGAGCTCTCAAAACTTATAAATAAACACACCTTGACGGCCTTATTAGATGAAAATGTCAGCAAATACGGGAATAAATTTTGTTCCAATATTTTTTGAAGTTTTCAGTACGGAAATAATTTTAAAAATAAATAATAAATAAATTTGTTAATCGGTTTCGGAAATTCAAAACCGATAATCGGATTTCCGATTATAATTATCGTTTAACATCCTTAATTGTAATCAACAAAAGAGGTATTAAAAGTAATTACAAAAATATATCCTACCAACCTTCATCCATGTTTAATCCATGCAATGGTTTCATTTTCAGATTGTTTTTTTTTCTAATGCCAAGAAAGCAACACTAAGAGGGATTTCCGATATTACGTATTAAATCCGAGCACGTCATATTTTGCTCAATCTATCCAAGGGCAGACTTTTAAAGTTAATGTATGAATCTTCACATCAACTCCTCCAAATATAAATATGATTTTTTAAAACTAATTAAAAAGTAGGAAAATAAAACAATGTTAAATTGCATACCAGTTTTTCCCTCTGCCCGTTCTGTGGACTAAACATTAAAGACACTCGTTTAAATAATGTGAACACATCTAAACGATTTGGTTTCCATAATCGTAAAATAATTTTTTTTAAATGTATCAAATTGTAACTTGTTATGTATCGCTATTACAATTAAACGCTCTATAGTCTATTTAAATTTAATGTAAATGTTAAAATGTAAAATACAAGGTGAATTTTATTTGAATTGTGTGTAAAAAAAGTCAATTTCATATCAATTTAATTAATATATACTATATACCCCTTATTGCAATTACTATAAGAATCCCTTTTTTATTAAAAAAAAATAATTGACTAAATATATAATACAAAATCAGTTGAGGTATATAACATAATTTATGGATATCGTGATAATTCATTGTTTAAAATGAAACAACCTAAACACTCGACGATTTCTATGAAATGAAACAAGTAATAAAAACAGAAATCAGTATTTAAACGCAATTTCAAACTAAGAATTTCTGTTATTTTCATTCAAGGGACATCATTCTAGATTACATTAAAAGACATTTTAAATCAATATTTCTGAAATTAAAAAGACGATAAAAAAATTGCTATTAATCGCTCACTGTCGCACATCTTCTCTATGACGTCATATCCCATCACGCTACGTCACACCAAGAATGTGTCAATATAATGTGCAACGCGCAACAGTCTAATATTAGCATTCACTAAGCGGGAAAAACCCATTAACTATAATCCTAAGTAACGTAAAAAGCAATTTTAAATCAATTCTGCAAACAAACCAAACAATTACTATCTAAAAATTGCTGCTACACTTACGGGAGTCGAACGATGAGAGATTTTTCAAAAATTCATTCTTCAACATTGTTCTAAAATATTATTAGCTATCGTATTGCGTTTGTTTCAATCCGATAGATGTTGTGGTTGGCGAGAAATTGACAAAATACTGATATTTGCTGTTTTTTTAAACAGAAAACCCAGTAAACCTTTTCAGTATTTTGTTTTTGCCCGTGCTCATCCATGGGACCTCCTTAACATATTTTCAAAAGACCCGAACCCCTATCTGGTATGGTTCAGGAGGAGTTGCATGATCAAGCTCCAACATACAGCACAGACATTTCAAATATATAAACGCATTTTTCCCATGGGGAAATTGCGTTAAAGATCTTGAGCGCGTCTTATGGACAACATATTAAGAACTCAATCAAATTTGAAGAAATATGAAAATAATAATTTTTTGCCCCATAAACATGTTCGAACAGACATCAAAGATATCATAGAAAATTAACGTTTAATTCAAGCTTGCATTCAGGCCCCTGTTGACATCGTTTACATCGATCATTTTAAAGTAGTTTGTCTTTCCACTGTGAGTGACACTGAATCATCTAATAATATTATTTTCTTTAAAACGTATCTTACACACTTAGTGCAACTTATTTTTTTAATGTTTCAAATTTTTAGAAGCTAATTAACAATGAGGGGGAAAACTTTTTGCGATTCAAGAATAAGTAAAATATAAATAGTAATAAAATATCAAATTTTATATAAACATGTATTAATATGTAAATCTCTTTTATGGGAGATTATAATTCCGGAATTTAAAAAAAAAGAACTTTTTAAAAACGTTATTAACGTTATTTATAGATCTCTATTTGAAGTTTGAGTTGACCTGGCTTCTACGGTAGCTGTTTGGGAGATCTCGATGTTTTCCCTCTTTTTGAATTACAACAATGTTTGCGCTCAGCTAAGCTCCAAGCAGGGCACACGTGCACATGGCCCACTTCCTCTAAATGATATTCAATAGCGTGGACAATGCTATCGTGCTAAGATTGTTTTTCCATTATTTACTTTGTCTTGTCCTGATGTCTTGGTGGCTTTGCACTTACTGATCGCCGTTTGCAATTAAGTCATCGTAAAAGGTGCGGCCCCACTTCTGAGTCTTTCCTCCATGTCTCCTGAGATGGTTTATGTCAAGGGTCTGACTTGTCTGCCTCTTTTTTACGCTCACCGTTGCAAAATGCCTGTTAAGAATTCGGCACACTTGTATCTGTGGCTACGGGGCCTGTAATCGTTTGCAAGGGGCTTGGATTTTTCGTTTTCCCCCATACCAGAAATAGAGTCAATCAGTTGTCATACCCTTCTGCAATCTGCCAGGTTAAGTTTTCCGCATGAACCAACCAACTCTTCCTTCTTTGCCTTCAACGTTTACTCGTGTACTTCGACTGTTAGTTTGTTCTAGGCGGCTCAAGCTGCCACCATTTTAAGTTAATCTTAACAAACCTTTTCCGTGCCTTCTTCCGTTCACAGACAAGCTTTCTGTTCCAGCACGGTCTGAACTTGCAGTGTTTGCAAATTTTTGCTATGGCCGTCCTCGCCATATAAAAAATTAACACTCACGAGGTCATTGTAGGCATTCTCAATAGCCTTAGGATTCTCTGGGTTCTCAGATAAACCCGCGAGCGTGCCTTCGATACCTTCACGGAATTTCCTCCAGCCGGCTTTGCGAACAACCAATGTCTCCTTGCGAAACGTGCCTTCACCAACTCAATATCTTTAATTATTAGGATGGGTCTAAGGTCGCTTCCGGCAATACTCTTCAGCCCGTCTTCGCCACTAGCTCAGCTGAGACTAGGGTGATATCTTCTTGTCTTGTCTTATCTATACAGACGCTCCTTCTATACAGAAGATTAATGCGTCCACAGACCATGCCGGTGTGTTGGCAAGTGATGCAGCGTTCACAGGCCACGGCTATAAGGGTCCACGCATTACCCAGCCACCTTTATTTCCCTAACTAGTGTTAGGTACCCATTCGGAGCTGGGTGAACTCAGGGACGCCCTAGGCTTCAGGAACAAATCCTTGCCTTCACATGAATTCGAACCCGTGGATTATAGATCTGGGCGCGAGTGTGCACTGTTGCCGGTATGCAATAATGTTTGGCCACTATTCTTTTCCTACAACCTTATTAAGCTAGTAGAGAGTTTGAAGCTATAATTATACAAATGTATTAATGCTGCGGCAATTAACGATTATTTTATCGATTAATCTTTGAAACGTTTATCGATTAAATATCGATTGAAATAATTGTAATTGATACAAATTTGATAACAATTTAAGTACCCGGTAAATATTTATAATATTTTTTTAAAATTTATTAAAACATATTTAAATTTTATTAACAATTTATATATATATTTTTAACGTACAAACTTCTCCCGCCTATTATTATAATTTGTTAAATTTATGTAGACGTGGACTGAATAAAATAAAATTTACTTAAAAATATTATTTTTAAAAAATAATGTCAATTACCTGTTTTTGTTACTTCCCTTGAGATGTTCATTTTAATGACGTCATAATTTTAAATTTTTGGCTTTAATCGAAATTAACGATTAATTGATGAAATTAATAGTTAATTTTAATGACGTCATAATTTTAATTTTTTTGCTTTAATCGAAATTAACGATTAATTGATGAAATTTATAGTTAATTTTAATGACGTCATAATTTTAAATTTTTGGCTTTAATCGAAATTAACGATTAATTGATGAAATTAATAGTTTATTTTTCAAAAGTTAAAGATTAAATTTAAATTAATTGTTAGCAACCCTAATATATATATATACGAGCACAATGCCCGTGCTATGCTACGGGGTACGATGAAAATAACTTTATTTGGTTTTGAGTCACAAATTCCCCGTAAAAATGAGTGTAAAAGCATCAGGAAATTAGGGTAGTGATAAAGTAAACCCCTTCTTTATAAAAATCACGATATGTGAGTCCAGATAATAGAGAGTATGATGAATTTAAATATTACCATCCAATTTTTGTTTTTCTTCTTTAATAACGCTTGCTTTTCTCTTTATACTCTACCAGAATAACAAAGGTCCTGAACAGGGGCAAGGCACAATTTCTTTTCACATGAATCAAAAAATGAAAACAATATCTTTCCATATGATTCTTTTGGTTCTAGGAAAAGCTCTCCAGAACACCCATTCCATTTTATAGTCTAAGCATGAAATTAGTTTAAGACGAATAGGATATTTTTTAACCAGATAATATTTATAGGAATATGTATGCCTAGTGGAGAGTGGAAAATAGGTCCTATTGGTTTTAAAAAACACATTTTCTTTTCACGTGAATAATAACATAAAAACACATTTTTTTCCTTTGTTAAAATTCTGAGCGATTGATTTTCTAATAAATTATGTCATTTTAAGTGACTTCCCACTCTTTTCTTCTAGAAATAACAAATAAATAAACTGGCAGGTTCCACAATAACGGATTATTTTTCTTTGTATTTTTATTTAAGCTTTTTTTTCATTGTAGCTTTTTTTAGCTTGTAAAATGACATTTATTTTTTCGCCAGAACACGCACTTTTTGAAGCTAGAACCTATATATAAGTCGTAATACCCGCGTTATGTCTTTACACTAAATATATGTACAATGTAAACCTTAAAGAACAGTACAGTTTATATCCGATGTGTGTGCCACGCAACCACATTGTTCTAGAAATCTAACTATTTTTAAATGAATGTTTTAGGTTTCGTGAGCTATTAAATACCTTTCTTAGTATTACTTTTTTCATTGCAAAAGCTCTCCAAAACATTATTTCTACTTCAAGACTAAGTATGACCTTAGTCAAACGAATATGATATTTTATTTAATGAGCCATATATTATTTATGTGAATATTGAAGCTTAAGTAATGTGTATATGGGGTTTATTTGTTTTATAGAAACATTTTAATCGCAAGGTTTGATCTTAAACTTTACCCTGCTGGTTTAGTTTAATTTATGCAAAAAAGTATAAAAACAGTTGCTAAGCTATAGTGTTTATGCCACCCAGGGTTTGACGATATTAATGACTCCTACCCCGACCAATAAAAGGTACCTTTCAAAAGGTCAGAAAGCTGCCACTCAATATAAAAATAACTGTTCAACTTATTACCCACATTCTTAGGTCCGTGCATATAACTCATATATAAAATCTTTTTTCGTCTTTAACAGTAAAGATATTTTTCAATTCATCTATTTCTTTGGGGCAGTTTATGGATCAATCGTACCAGAAAAAAATCACGTAAACCATTAAAGCACCGAAAGAAAATAAATCTCCATCTAAAAAACATTGGCATTGCCTTTGATCACTAAAATTCCGTTCCCTGTACATTATTTTATTTATAAATTTAATTTACCCATCACGTTTAGCTTAAATTATTCAAAAAGAATATTAACAGTGGCTAAGCTATAGTGTAAGGTTGGTATCTGGTTTTACTCATGTGCCTTCTATCTCTAATGCATAGAAAAAATTATTAGTATTTGATTATTTATAGCAATCTTTTTAAATGTCAAATACATAAACTAAATTTAAGCATATATAAGGATATAACTAAAAAGTGGTAAAATGATACTGTGTATTTTATAATAAAGAAAATAATAGTATATAAATATTGTTAAAATATTACACTTAAGAAAACTGTGACTATGGTTTGTAAACCAAACGTAAGGTAGATTAACGTTTATCATAAATGTAGACATCTGGAGAAATTTCAAAGCAAATCTATTTTTCGAACGGCTGGATTAAATACAAATACATGAAGAAAACATTTTAAAGATGTAATTATTAATTATTTAATTTAAAAAAAAAGATATACGTAGTCTTGTTAGATGCGCAACAAATAAACCGTTCCATCACATTTAGTTGACAACAAAAACAAAAAGAAAGAACACACACACACTCACTGATTCACACACAACAGAAAAAAAAAGAAAACAAATACACTCACTGATTCACACACGTGCATGCGCATACTTATACACACATACAATGGGATATTAACATAAAAAATCACATTATAATAACCATTGCTCTTTTTACATTGTTTCCTTTTTACAAATTAATATGATTTAAGTATACACACATACAGCGGGATATTAACATAAAAATCACACTAAAATTACCACGGCTCTTTTTACTTTGTTTCCTTTTTACAAATTAATATGAGCTCAAACTAATACGTTAATTCACAATATTTTATGGCGAGAAACGCCTTCTTGTTAATCTCGAGACCAAAATGTTTATTATTTTATGTCGCAATTTTCAATAATTTATTTTATTATCGGGAGTTACCCCGCATAGGGGCTTCACACTGACTGACTGACTTACTGACTGACGGACGCGCTTAGGCCAGTGGCGGATTTAGCTATAGGGCAGGGGTGGCGGCTTGCGTGCCCCTGTTGGGTCTAAAATGGCGCCCCCTAAAGCCCTAAAGACGCCCTCGATGAACACTAAAAAGGTGTCACTAGAGCAGAAAAAAGATTGCTAAACACGAAACTTCTAATCAACACCAAACTGCTTGCTAAATATCGTATTTCAAATGATGAAACTGTAATATCTGGCTTAAATCAATTACTCGCATCTGAATTATCGGCGACAATTGATAAAGAAGTTAAGTCTGCACAATTATTTTATTTAATTATTGATTCAACCATTGATATATCTAGAATTGATCATATGTCAGTTTCTTTACGTTAATTTTTTTTTAAATCAGGACATGTTGTGGAAAGATTTATAGGCTTTTATGGATAGCGAAGTCAATAGTGCGCTCGCCCCACAAGCTGAGGGGCGTGAGATCTAGCCCACGTTAAAGCCACAATAAAAATGGAATGACTAACGCTAAGAAAGTCCTCCGCTGACCTGGAAGGGAGATGGGGCGCCCACCAAGGTCTACCAAGCCCCGCCCCTAGTAAGTTCTAATGGAAACATTAGGACCCCATACGACCACCGGTTATGGGACTTTAAAAAAAAATGCTACCGCATTTGCTGAGAATATTTTAACGGAACTACAAAAGCGAAAGATTGATTTCACACTCTGTCGAGGACAGGCATACTCTGGATTAAGAGTGGCCTTCAAACTCAAATAAAGAAACTTTCACCCAATTGTTGTGACCATGTTTTGAATTTGGCTACTATGGAAGCAGTGTCTGTAAACAGTGATGTACAATTGTTTTTTGGCACAGCTTTAAGGTTGTATGCATTCCTTACGTCTAGTTTACCGCGTCTACATACTCATAAAGAATACCAGAAATCTCAAAATGAATCAACAGTCTGAAACGACTTTCTGATACAAGATGTGCAAGCCGTAAGCATGCAGTTCATGCAGTTGTTGGCTATTATAGCCACACTGGATTCAGGGGAATCAACAGAATATAAAGGAAATGTCAGAGCAGAAGCTATGTGACTTTCTGTTTTAATAACAAAATATTCTTCTGTTTTTCTGATGCTATGTGTACATAAGTTATCTTCGTGTCATCAAACTACTTGCAACGCCTTTGCAAAATAATTGATCGATGTTGGAAGAAATAAGTTTGTTGAAATGAGAAGCGATGAAGCTTTTGAAATTCTGAATGTAGATGTCAAATCATTTATTAACGAAAATTGTTCCAAACTAGATGTTAAAACAGAATTTAAAGAAAAGCGAATAAGAATAGCAAAAAGAAAAGCATGGCAGGCGAACTTAGCAGAGATAAAATGGCTGATGATCCAACTACACTCTTTAAATCCGAAACGTACTTCACTATCATGGATACACTTGTAACACAAATAGATGATCGATTTAATGACTTTTGGAGCACAGTTACTTATTTCTATTGTATTGATCCATCACAAATGTCGGAAGAAAATAAAGATTATTTTCAAAGTGTATGCAAAATTTACAAACACAACATTAACCTTGAAGAAGCAATCGTAGAATATGATACCTTCAAAGATTTGTATGCTGTGATTTCGTTTATTAATATCTAGTGAACTACAACTTAAAAAGGTTCAGATATTGTTGACTGAAAAACAAATGGCATCAGGTCTCCCTAATTTGTCAATACTTTATAAAATTTACTTTACTCTTCCTGTTAGCAGTGCTACTGCTGAAAGAAGTTTCAGTAGATTGAAACCTATCAAAAAAATTTTGCGCTCAACAATGACAAACAATCTGGATTGACATTAATTCCAATTGAACGTGATCTAGCTGAGAACGTTGACTTTGAATCACAGATAAATCGTTTTGCTTCAATGAAATCCCGTAGATAGCAATTTATTTAGGGCTCACGGCTCTTTATTATCTTATCTTATATTATCTTATCTGTTACAGACGCTCCTTCTATACAGAAGAATATTGCGTCCTATGCTTATCCATGGTTTGTGTTTAATCCTGGATTCTTGATAGAGTTTTAAATGTTTATTTAAGGAACTTAAAATCATTGTTTGTGTAAAGTTCATTGATTTTCCCAAAGTTTGATGCTCAAACTTCCAATGAAAAATTATTCTTTTAAATTCTGAAGTAAATTGATTAGTTTATTTATAAGTATAATATTATTAGCACTCTTTGTGTGTGTGTGTTACTATTCCTGACCAATCCGCTCCACCAAAGTCTCTGTGTTTTTCATTATTTGTAGCATCAGATTACCTGGTCTTAAACTCAACAATTTTGCCATCTAAAATTCTCATTTCATTCTTTCAGATAGAGAACTATTACAAGAACTAAAAACAGTAGCTCATAAAATTTTATTAGAAAAATAAGTTTTTTTCTCTTTTGCAACTAAGTTCATAATTTACTGTCATCTTTTTATCCTACATATGATATATGCATATAATATATATATGATAAATGATTTTTATAATTATTTAGGCCTTTTATTAATTATTTAAATTTTTTAAAATACATTATAGTTTGTTTGCATTTATGACCTATTACCCTCCTGAATATAAAGAAATGGTTTGTATATTGAAGAGATTCATTAGAATGGTTTGATATAAACAAAAATAATATTGAATAATGTACTTTGAATGATCAACGCAGCATATATTATTTAACACTTAGTTATTTGTTTGAGTTACTGTCACTGCTATTTATGGCAAGCTGAACAAACTGATGAGTCATCTTGCAGATAGTACAAAAAACTATTGGAGGCCTATAACTTTTTTTTATAAAATTCTACCTCATTATCCAAACATTTTAGAAGTTTTCTTTAGCCCAAAGACTATAAACATATTATGCCGAGTTTTCTATTTTAAAGTCTGCTATGATATTCAGCAATTAAAAGTGAACACAAAGGATTATGAGAAATTTAGATTTTGTCACAAATAACAGCTCCCAAATTAACTACCATTTTCATAAATTCAATTGACTAACGATATCTACTTAAGACTAGATGTTACTTTTTGTCTAGCAAGTTGCCACAGGGAAACTCTGAAAATGTATGTAACATAAACAAAACACCTTAGATTTCATATTTAAGACTGCAGCAGTCTCTTAAGATGAAAACTTATTAGAGTAAATCTCACATTTAAAGTGAGCAGAAATGTTTTTTTCAACATAAACTATAGCAATAAGAGTGAATCTCATATCAAATTTCTAATCTTCATTGCAGAACCAGCAATTTAGACAAATGAATTTTATTTCAGCACCTAGAAATATTTGCACTAAGTGAATGAATACAAAAAAATTTGCGGCGCCCCCTGAAATTCTCCTGGCCCCCCCACGCAGACAAACCTAAATCCGCCACTGGCTTAGGCGCAATACATACATGATATATATATACTAGAAAGTTACCCGCTTTCTCAGCGGGATTGTACTCTTCTCAGAGGTTTAATGAATAGTTGAAAATATGCCAATAATTATATTATTATTATTATAATAATAAATATGATAAGTATGTATGTGTATGCGCCGATTTAAGTTCGGCCTTCTGGTTGTAATATAACTAAATTTTGTGCTTACTCTTGAGAATGCAACTTTCAGTTGGTAAGAAATATACATATGAAGAATGTAATTCTCTAATTCTGAGACATTTTTACGTAACATATAATATTTACCAATGAATTCCAAAGTCTTATATGTTGTGGTTTCACAAAGGGATTCAATTCTTTGTTGATTCCCGTTTTCCCATAAGACATCATAATTTGTAAACTATATAATTAAGTCCACTTTTTCTCTATCCCGCGCCCCTTTTCCCCCCTGTTTATGTTTCTGGAAATTAGATAATTTTATTGCCAAGTATATTTAAGATTTATTTATTAGCTTAAAAATGGTGTGTGAAACGAAGATATACATTTTTAGGGGGCAAATGATTTTGGTAACCTGGACATAAAGGAGTGGACACATTACACGTACTGTGATATAAAATTCAAATAAGTTTTTATCAGGTTCATGTTAACTTAAATTTGGTCTAGATTTATTCATCAGCCAAATAGCCAATGTTTATATTGTAATAATTTAGCTAATATAAGGGAAGGCGATTTTACTCAATATTAATTTCAGTTCAGAGTTTAGTCGCGCTTAATTTTTTTTAGTACGAGTCTGAAATTTACAGACTTTTATTCAAATGGGAAGTTGGACCATTGGAGAGAAGGGGCTTAGGTTTAATTGTATAGAAAAGGGACACTAAATGAAGTTAATCAAGAAAAATTTAAAAAATACACATTAAGGACGTATCTAATTCTTTTTAAATGTGAACCACACTTTATTTAGAGTGTATATATTTTTATAATGCTATGTATATATATATATATATCAGAAATTAAAAAAAAATTATTATTAAGAAAAAAAAGATCAACTTCTAATGTTCTTTTCAAATGAGTTCTTTTGACTTAGATCAGGGGTGGGCAAACTACGGCCCGCGGGCTGCATGTGGCCCGCCAGAGCATATTATGTGGCCAGTAGGCATGTACATGTTGCGATCTTATGTCGATGTGAATTTTCTTTTTTGAGATTTTTTGCTATATTTTTTAAAATATAATTTCGAGTATTTGATTCGAATCATGGAATATTAATCGGTTTAAAAGAACAAACAATTAAAAATCAAAACAACATCGGTTGGTTTATGGGTAAAAATGACAATATTTTTTTTTATAATGGTTTTTATTATTCCGGCTACAAAGGAATGACGCTGACATTTTCAATTCGCAGCACATCTTAAGTAATTGCTTTTAGGTTCATTTGTATTGAGTTTAATTAAACTTCTGTTAATAAATCCGGTAGCGAAAGTTTAAATTGTAAATTTGTTTTGCTTTTGTAAAAACAGAATTACAGTATTGGTCAAAGGCCTTTATATGTATGTTAAGATCATTGATGCTTAACGTTTATAAGTAAATTTAAAGGATTGAGCCAGTAAAATGAGCAATAAAATTTTAAGTTGCAGAAATATTTATCTACTACATATAACATTTATATGTATATAGATATACAAATTAAAAATCAAATCTACATTAGGAAAAAAGAACACGGAACAAATTTTTAGAAAAAAGAACGCATAAGTGCTCTACTTACGATTATGTTTATTTGACTGTGGTCATTTATTTTCACATAATATTCACTCACATAATGAGTAAATTTTAAAATTAAATTGTGAGTTATTATAAACAACATAACACAACTCTTAATTTAAAAATAAATTCTATTGATCGTGTGACAAATGTAATAAAATACTTTAAACCCATCTATAATATAAAGAAAGTACCAGTAAAAAAGCCACTGCTTTGTACCGCAAAGCAAACCAATATGAATGTTATGATAATGAAATAACACATCAATTTGTGATGCGTACACGAAAAAGTGCACACCGTAATTTGACAATAACAATTTTTTAAGGTGCACTGCTAAAAATAAACTATTTGAAAAAAAAATACTGCACCAAAAATAACTCGATTTGAATGCCCGCCTGAAGTTATTCAATTTCGAAATGAGATATACGTTTTTTTCTCTTTGTCTCTATATTTTCTGAGTTTTAAATTTACGGCTTTTGGGCAAAAGGGACAATTACAAAAACTATACTAAAACTAACTACAGGTTAAAAGGAACCGTCCTGAAAATTTTGTCCACGTCCGTCATTTGGTTATTCCGTGATTGTGTAACTGAACGTCGAAAAGTGAAACATACAAACATACACACTTAAAAACATGCAAAGATACACACACTAGCTGAGCTTTATATATTAGATATATAATATATCGTTGTATTTCAATAGAAATATCTGTAGAACCGCTATTTCATTATGATTTTGCTATAGTTCACTTTCGCAATAAAGAGAAGACAATGATATATGATGACTTTTTCTTTCCACCCTAAATGAACATTGTAAGCAAAACATCTTTCTTGTACCACAGGCAAATTTACTCAGTGAGAGTTTTTTAGGAGTATGATTTTTCTGTCTCTGTAAATTTTCCTTAATCATTACATCTGAGATATTTCACTCTTAAAAATAAAGAGATCTTAGCCCTGTGCTGAGAATTTCAGTCTTTTTTATTCTTAATTTAAAAATAATATGGACAACCATAGGATACAAATAATGTATTTAAGTTTACTTATTTGCTATTTACATGTGGAGAATGGATGCTTAAATTTAAAAAAATGTCCCCAAAAAGAAATTGAGGTAGATAACAGATTAGTTAATTTGAGACAATTAGCACAGGGGCAAATATTATTGTTTTGAGATTGCGTTTGAGAATTGCAAAGATAATACATGTATTAATTTTCAAGATATAGATTATTATTATTATGATAATTAACCCTGAAAACCTGAAGTTGCATATTTTATTTTGAATGAAACTTATTTTATTTACATATTTTTTCTTGTGAGTGAAAAAGAGTGAAAATTGTAAGTGGAACATTGGAAAAGTAGGCAAAGATCACACGAGAACAAATCAACGTTCATATCAATTTCTCTACCCGAAGTATGCATGTATAACAAAGGAAATATTTTTTCAAGCACCAGAACTGGACAGGGACTTTTGAGTGTTAAAATAGGCTAATTAACGTGTAGTAAAATGTTTAAAAATAATATGCTCACCTGGGAACCGATTATAATTTAACGGATAATTGACTTCTTGATTTGGACCTGAATGGTCTACATTTATGTCAAATTGTGATAGTCCTTAGCACATTTGATAAACAATAAATTAAAGAATGACGACTCTTCCCACACAATTTCTACATATTTAAATTATTTTCCAATCGTGCAAATTCCTGAAACTATTGATACACTACCACACACACTGATAAAATGCGTAATATAACAATACTTTTTAGACAACAAATATTTTACCAAACATTTAAGTTCTAGGTAATTGTATGACCAACAATTACAGGCTAAACTCAAACAAGTCAAACACCATCAGAACAATCGATATGTTTAATATCTTCCAATTCTTTAACAAAGTCCCCCCACACACAACATCAATCATCTGCTCACTATAAACCACAAACCGTCACTATCTCATATTTACTCTAACACGTCTTATCCCCACACGCTACGTCATACTAAAACATGTGTTAATATAATGCAGTGGTTCCCAAACTTTTTTTTACCAGTGGACCCCTTTTATTGTCAAAACATGCCCACGGACCCCCAATTGAAAACGCTAAATAAATGTATAGTATACAAATTTACTCAACATTATTTATTTAAATTAAACTTTTGTTAAATTTAAAATTAAATTAATGACTTGGATGAACTTGATGAGATTTTAATAATTTTATGAGTGTATTAATGTCCGGCTCAATGTTTTTGAGTACCAAACGCAAATCACCACGAGCACTTGTTTCTAGCCGGTTTCGTTTGTTTGTGATGAGGTTCATGACGTCACTGAATCCAAGTTCTACATAACAGGAAGAAAGGAAAGCTGTCAACAACTTTTGTACAATAACCCATAATGCAGGATATAAAATTGGGGTATCTTTTTTGTATCCATAATTTGTAGTATACTTGTTTAAAGATTGGTTTAAGTTCCTCATTTGCGGATAATTCAATAAGTTGCTCCTGTATTAGTATTGATTCATCTATGTCTGGGATCTGAGTTTGTCCCCTAGAAAAAGGGTTCAACACCCAGTCGGGAATATTCAAGTGAAGAATATCTTCAAATCATTGGTTCATGTCTACATGAACAGCCATTAAGTGTTGACAGTAGGCAAGCAAATCTTCATCTCTATTTTGCAATTTCAAAAGATTTTGAAACGAGAACAGTCTCCTCTAGCCAAGTTTTGTTTATACAGAAAAAAATTTGCAACAAACGCAGATATTACGCTTTTAGTTTTTATTAATTTTATTTGGTCACCTTGTAGTTTCAAATTAGTTTTGTTAAATTTGGCAAACAATTCTGTCATGTAGGCTATGTCATTTTTTGAGTTAATTAAATTTTGTCTCAAATCATTGTCTTTGCCTTCCAGGAATTCCAGCACTGAATCAAAGAGAGCATAAAATATCAATTCAAACATTAGATAACCAACGTACGTCTGTGAGAAGCAGTAAACAATTATAATCTTTATCATTTTCAAACCAAAAGTTTAGAAAATAATATCTCATTGAAGGAATCCTTTTCATTTATTAACTGCGCTAATGACAATGACATAATCTAGTGATCCATGCAAACGTTCACTAAGATGTTTGCAACAAAATGATGTCGATGAATGACACAATACATTGAGCGTACATGTGGTACAGCTTGTTTTTAGTATGCCAGAAAGCCTCGGTATCTTCCTAACATTGCCGGAGCACCGTCAGTAGCAACAGAAATGATATTAGTCAAGAGTGTAGCTTTTTCATCAAACATTTTTTTTAATTAAGTAAATAACGTTTCACCTTTCGTATCTGTTTCCAAACATTTAACTTTAACAAACAGTTTTTGGCAAAACTGTTCTTCTTTTACAAATCTTATATAAGCTAAAAGTAAAGCCTCGTTTCCTGGTAAATTTTCAATTTTCAACACACTGACCCATTTAGTTAATCCTTCTTTGGACTGAATTATTGCTCAGTGGATTTCTTTTTGTGATGTCGAAACCTGGTTTGTGCAACACAGTGCTTATCACCTCACTTACAGCTGGTAAAATAAGTTCTTCACTAATCGTGTAAGGCTTTCCAGACTTTGCAATCAATAAATATTACAAGACGCACGCAAACCATCGCCATCTCACTTAGAATACTTAGATGTTGTCCCTATGAGTTGTTGAAGTGATGGTGTTTTCAAATATGTTTCTTGGACTGTTTCAAAAAATCGTTAGATCTTTATCTTTTTTATCATTATGCATTTAACTATCATTAAATGTTCCTCAAGCTTGGGAGGTTTCATAGAATCATTTGACAAAGTTTTATTTCACAGAAGACACAAAGGTAAAATACTATTTCCTTGTAATGAAATAAAGCCATACTTCAAATTTTCAACAATGTACTGTCTACATTTTTTGTTCGGATCACTCATCTGTTCAAAAGGGCACAAAAATATAGGAAACATTTTATCTAAATGTTTTATTTGAAACGGTTACTTAACTATTACTTTTTTCAACGGAATGCTGCAGTAAAAACCTTTAGAGTTATTTGACGTGGGACGGAAGGATACAATTCTATTTATTTGTTTTTCAAAAAAACTTTCGATCCCTTTGAGAGTTTTTTGTTTTGTTTTTAATTAACCTTAAGGTATTACTATAATGAAAATTTGAAACATATTGTTTTCAAAAGATATAAATTGTATCAAATATTAAATATATTTACATTCAAAAGTACATTATCTGGATAACAATACAAAATTCAACGTTATCAAAACTTTAAACCATAATATTAAACTTCTTTTAGCCTAAGATTGGGAAATTTGTTTATACACTTCGTATCAGTATTACTTAAAGATAAAAAAGACACAAAAAAGACAGAAGTGTTATACCAGCCGGCCCCGGGCAAACCTATACTGAGCCTAACATATTCATCAACGGCAACAAAATCATCACAGTGAGCCGCTTTACTTACCTTGGCAGCACACTGTCCCAGAAGGCCAATATTGATGACGAGGTGAACTCGAGAATCTCAAAGGCCAGCGCAGCATTCGGTAGATTGCATGACAGTGTCTGGAACAGAAGGGTAATCAGCACCCAAACAAAACTAAAAGTATACAGAGCTGTAGTGCTCCCCAACTTATTATATGCATGTGAAACTTGGATTGTATACCAACGCCATGCGAGGTTGCTGAACCACTTCCACACCAAAAGCCTTAGAAAAATTCTCAATATAAAATGGCAGGAAAAAGTTCCAGACACCGAAATATTAGCCAGGTCAGGACTCCCCAGCATCCACACTATCCTCATGCAAAGCCAACTACGCTAGTGCGCATGCCCGATCATCGCCTACCCAAGAGGCTCTTCTACGGTGAACTTACCGAAGGCAAAGAGCACGCGGAGGTCCACGAAAGCGCTACAAGGACACACTTAAAACTGCTCTGAAGGCCTTCGACATCGGACATGACTCCTGGGAAGCGGAAGCCAGTAACCGAGCCCACTGGAATGGCGCAGCTGTCTGTGAAGCTAATAGACAACATGCTGCCAAGTTAAAACGCCAGGCCAGAAAGGAACGAAACCAAAACCCCCCTGAAGGGACCGCTTCTATCTCTTGTCCGACATGCGGACGCCTCTTTCGCGCAAAAATAGGGTTAATAAGCCACCAGAGAACACATGTGGCGGCCCAGCAAATATGATGAGAGTGGTCATCGTCGATCACGACGGACGAACAACAACAACACAACAAAAAGATAAATTGTCGATTGAATGTACGACTCTTTTAGACTTTATATATGGCAGCAATATAATTGCATTGCTGTATAAAACTATTTTCGGTAGTCTGTCTCACACTGCGCCATATTAAACTTTTTTTTAAAAAAAAGTGGGGGGGGGGTGTGGTGGAGATTTCCATGTTTCAATATTTTAGGTTTCTAAAGCAATTTTTAATGTTAATTACATTAACAATGTTATCATAATATATTAGGAAATATTTTTAAATATTATTTTGTTAACTCTCTATAAAGGTGTTTGGTCGAATTTTGAATTATAAAAATACTTTTTGTGGACTCGATTCATATATCTTTAATCGTCCAATCATAACAAATGTGGTATCAATGGTTAGCTGTCGGTAAGTCCTATTAAGATAAATATGACTTACCGACACGTCAAAATTTACCCAATCCTGCAATCATCGTCATTTAAGATTGTATTTTTATGACCTACATATAGGGTATCCGCCTTTCTCACGCATCAAAATTGACATACCATTCAATAAACCAAGCATTTTGATTGGTTACAGCTGTGGAAATATCGTATTGTTTTTCTTTTTCTAGGTCAAACAACTTTATTTTACTCAAGACCAAAAAATCGCTACTACAGCATTCATTGGTCTTTATTTTTTTATTTCGGTATTAATTAAAAATAAAACATAATTTTATTATTGTTAAACTAAACCTTACGCGGACTCCCTCACGTTGTTCAGGGACCCCCAAATCAATTTTAATTTTCCACGGACCCCCTGAACGGTTCCGCGGACCCCTGGGGGTCCGTAGGGACCACTTTGGGAACCACTGATATAATGCGCCCCGCGCAACAGACTAGCAGCCTATCATTATCATCCACAAATCGGGAAAACCCAATTAACCTATAATATTTCCCTGACACACACTCCCTCTAAAATGACATAGGATTAACATGTTTTAATATAATAATGATTACATAATATTAATAATAAGAAAATTTAATTACTCAGGCCCTAAAATTGGATTTTTTTCCCAAATATAATAGAACATTTTGAAATAGCGGCAAGGCGATTGTCATTTAAATGAATAATGAAAATGTTTATATTTTATTAAAAATATATGTACATTAGTAACGTTGCCAATTAGGGAGCAATGTTTTGTACTAAAGAAAAATTAAACAAAATTTTAAAATAAAATGACATTTTACAATAAATTAAACAGTTTTATATTATTGCGTTTTGAGACCTAAGCTTATGGAAAAAAAATACGTAAACAGCTTTTAATTGCACCACGGCAAATCGGGCATATTTGAAAACGCTTTGAGCACTCTTGACAACAGGCCATGTGACCGCACGGATTAAAAGCCATATTCGATTCCACTGTGAGACATATCGTACACTTGCGCCTCACTAATTTAGGCTCCACGTTTACCTCCTTTGTTATATCATTCTTTTTTGGCTTCGAGGTATCCACAGCCTTAAAAAAAAGTAAAATTTTAAGATGTCAGAGAGAAACACTATGTATTTTTTCATATATATTAAAGACCCTCTTTCTTTACAGGATATTTTTTGCTTTTATGCTGTCTATGCTTTGATTATATTCTTGAATTTTAAAAAAAAACTTAAAATTCTGTTCGTGCGTATTTTTTCCTTTTTTTTTCAAGGAACCATGCCCCCTCCAAGTGCCAAACAGAAAGAAGGAGCATTTGTATGTCTTACTGTTAGTTTTATAAAATATTAGCAAACAAAATTTCTGTTTTTTTAAAGACATAATATTATGTTGATTTTTTAAATATTGATTATACCATTTGTATGCTTTTTTATATAGTTAATATTGATCTAAATCTTCCCGGTTCGATTAAGTTATTTTTCACACTCTATATTGCTTATTATGATGCAGTATTGATAGTCTAGCGCTATTTTACCATTTCGTTTTAAGTGGTGAAACGTAAAACATCGGAGAAAAAAATTATTCTAAATTTAATATATTTAAAAACTTGCTGCGTAAACTTTTTTTTTCTTCACCAAGAATCAACGTTTCACAAACCTTAGACAGAGCTTTAGGATTGAGTGTGTATGACTCACTATCCTCAAATTTGACAATCACGTCCCCATTGTCTGTGATGGAAAGCACTGTTCCAACTTTACTGATGTGCTGTTGAAAAAAGAAACATTTTAGCATAGTTTACGTTTTTTCAAAGCGAGTAAGTACCGGTAATAATATTTTAAAAAAAATATTAGTTCAGCTTAACTTTATTCTTTTTTCTAAAACTAAAATTCAAATGAAAAAAAAACCCACTGAAATTCACTTTCAAAACGTAAATAAATAATAAGCATATTTATTCAACGAACATAGGAAAAATACAACCGTTTCCTCTCTTCTACTTAAAGTGTAATGGTCCCTTTCAAGAAACAATGCTTTTATTTCGATCTATCATAACGCTGCTTTATTGTCTAGATAATTGAAAAAGATTAAAACTATACTCAAATTATTTCGTTATGTATAGAGTGTTAAATATACTTTAACCAAAACTTGAACCCATAGAGGCACAGCGAGAGGCATAGAAAACGTATGAAATATATTTACATGGAAGGACGGTCAGAGAATGAAAATAAAAAACAATGCACAGAAATCTAATAATGGCGGAAAACAAAATATTGAAAAGCTACAAAGTAAAGATCCTTTGTTTACAAAATTCGTAAACCAAAGATTCTACAAAATTAAATAAATTCTAATATACCTGTATCATACTGCTCGGAATCTCTCCGTGTCTTTGCTGAAGTCTCATGAGTGTTGTGAAATCTACTGAAATTTTCACCGTGTCTTCTATTTTAAACAAAGATT
>CALYLW010000424.1:80000-305000 GCA_944989445.1 Ampullaceana balthica
TGTGTTAATATTGCCGCTATACTGATGTTGATATTTCCGCTATACTGGTGTTAATTTTGCCGCTATACTGGTGTTCTTTTATCTGGTCATCGGTTATCTCGACGCTTTTTGGCAGCCCCCGAAGCCACACTATAACTATATTCGAATATTTGTAAACATAAGGTTTGACTTACCAAGCAAAGGCAGATGACTCTTGTAATACATGTTACCAAAACACTTATCTGCCAATACTAACTCCACTTTTCCATTTGATCCCAGGTGGTACGGATAAACCTTTCCAGAGATCCACCTGACGAAGACATCACCCCTCTTGCTGATATCCACAACCTGGCCAGTTTTATCTGCTCCTCCTTTATGCAGAATACGTTAATTGGAACTTATTGCATTAACTGAGCTGCTGACATATGGTTTGATCATTGGTGCAAGTAATAGTTGGGAATTTCTTGTGTTGGTGACATACATTTAAATTTTTTGTTTACCAGTGTGTAAAGATTCATATCTCACATTTCAATTGAGTCTCTGTTCATCTGGCCTGCGATGCAAGTTTCTGAGAACAAACTGCAATGATGTGAATGTCGTAACGAAGAGCGCCGGTCACGAACTGTAATTATCACATGAACTAAAACAAGTTTGCTACTCTCTTACTAAATTCACCAAGTGTTGAATTGTGGAGTAGAGAAAAAATTGACCCCATAATATTGCAGAATAAGGTTTCACATCATTATTTGAATTTACGTTAATTTTGTGGAATATATAAATGATGATTTAATATAAGCCAGAGCTCTTCTTTGTAATACATTAACTCCCACTACTGTCATTATTAATTTATTTTTATATATTTAGTTAATTAATTCTGTCCCCTTAGGTGTATGGGTTTACATATCATTTAGACGAACTTTTAAAATAATTTCTGCATTGTTGGGTTTGTTTGTTTGTAATTTCCTGTTTATTCGTAATTAAACATATTATAATTTGATAACTCTGTGGAAAAATAAACATTCAATAATTTTCATTCATATAATAATTATATAAAATTACATGGATGGCACACATATTCTACTTTAATCGGACAGTATCAGAGTGTCAGTCTGGAAATGTTTTTGTCTTGTCGTTTCTATACAGACGCTTCTTCTAAAAAGAAGATAATTCTTTCCACAGACCATGCTGGTCTGTTGGCAAGTGATGCAGCGTTCACAGGCCACGACTATGAGGGTTCCACGCATTACCCAGCCGCCTTTTTAAATTAACCACGTTTTATTAACTCGCTTTCGTTCCTGTGGCATTGTTTGTCCAAGATTTTTTCAAATCTGCCAACGTAAAATTGAACCACTTCTGATGGACCTAGAGATCTGAAAATTTTACCACATATAGATCTTGGATGACAATGCATTGTATCAAAATTTCAGATCGATCGAATGTACTGTTATTAAATTATTGAACTTTTTAGTTTATCTATAGTCTATATATAAGAATCTGTACCGTCTGCTTTTGTTGACATCCGTGAGTTCACCCCGTGGCCACATCACAATGTTTTTAAAACGTTGGGCGGGCGCTTGTGAGGTGTTTGGTAAAATAAATATAGAGGTAAACATTTTTTTTTAAACCAGGTTATTATAAGTGGACTAAAAAGAATAAAATAAATAGAAGTAAAGAAAAAGATTTTTAAAAACCAGGTTTTTATAAGCGGAATAAAAAGAAGAAAATAATTTAAAACTTATAAGTTCAAGTACTTTGATTTAATATGACTAAAAACGTGGGGCGGGTGTTTGGTATAAAAATTAAAGATTTCTAATTTAGAAGGCAAAAGAGAGATCTATAAGTGAGAGTATGAGTGAGCCGCATATGTTAAACCTCATAAGCGCCCGCCCCACGTTTTTAGTCATATTAAATGAAAGTACTTGAACTTATACGTTTTAAATTATTTTCTTTTTTTAGTCCGCTTATAAAAACGTGGTTTTTAAAAATCTTTTTTTTTACTTCTATTTATTTCCTAACTAGTGTTAAGTACCCATTCGGAGCTGGGTGGACTCAGGGACACCCTAGGCCCTGGGAACAAATCCTTGCATTCACATGGATTAGAGCCCGTGACCATCGGTACGCCAGCTGAGTGCGCATGCCACCAAGCCCCAGTTATGATAAATAACATATGTTTCGAGGGCAGTGTTGAAGACTTCAAAAGTAGGATTGTTTACAAATGTTCACTGGGAGAGAATTCCATTGATTTATAGAAACAAAATAATGACTTCTCACCGAAATTTATTTTTTTGGTTTTCGGAACAGAAAGAATACGTGTGTATATAGACGAGCGTATATATCAAGAGGGCCAATAGGAAGAGAAGTTTAGTAAGATTGAATTACTAGTAGTCAGGAAATAATGTGACAAAAAAAATGACTGCCATGGCCATGAAAGTAATATTGGTTTTGAATAGTCACGTTTTTACTTATTTTCTAGGCTATTTACAGCTAGTCTTACAGGTAAATTAACCGATTGATTATTCATGTTATGTAAGTTAACACATAGTTTGTAACCATATGTTATTTATACAATTAAAATACATACATTCTTTAGGAGCCACTGGTTCCCAATAACGATTCACAAGTCACAACCTTTTACATAACCTTTTTATGACGCTTTAATGGTTTTTCTAAAATGAATTACGTGGTCTAATTTTCTTGTTCTTGTTTTTTGTTTTGTATCCTTTTATAACTTGATTTTCTGATTTCATCTTTTATTTTAAAAAAATAAATCGGAATGATAAAAAAAATATACGAGAAAACCTACCATCTTGATTACCAGTACTCCAGTCTGGTCCTCGTTTAACAAATCCACCTTTAAAGATTCCCTTAGCTAAGCGTTTGTCGTTGTTACTGTCACATCGAAGTGGAACTCTTACTCTGTAACCATAAGTAATACTCTTAAACAATCATGGTGGTGTAAATGTGTAGATATATAATTAATTTTACATTTCGACTGTATATGAATATGATTTACTGTCTCCTTGTGCATTTATATTCAATCAGGTCAACGGTATAAATATTATAATACCTATGAAAATAATATTAATCAAGATGAAATAATAATAATCATAAAAAAATTAGTGTGAAATAAAAGAAATCAAATTATCTTTTTTTTTAACAGGACAGAGATTATACTTAAATACATCGATTTGACATAGAGTGGAGTTCAGTTGATAGTAGTTTAATGCGGTAAAAAATAATGTTTAAAAAACACGTTTCAAGGGAATAGGTCTTTTAGAGATTTTTGAGGCAAGGTGATTATACTAGGTAATCATTTTTGTTTTAAATTTTTATGGAAATGAATACATAATATAACATGGGTAGATTTTAAGGTGGAAATAACATGAGATATCATTGGAAGATTTTATGAGAGAGAGATAAACGTCGAAACAAAGAAAGAATTATTTAACGATAAAATATCTTTTGTTAATATTTCGTAGATAAAAAAGAATATGTTCTTCAAAATAATTTTTCACTGTAATAATTCATAAACATGACAAGATCAAAACAGTTATGAGTTAAATTAGTTAAATGTCTTTGGCATCAAATATCAATTGACATTTAAAACTTACCCAGATGATAACTGAGTGTCATATCTGAAGAACGTGTGTGCTATGTCATGTTTATCTGACATGTAACACAGAGTACATAAATCAGTGTCAGAACAATCTGCACACTTCCAACGAAGACCTGCTATTTCTTTTTCTCTGCATCCGTTGCAAGTTTTATATTCATGTACCACACCTATCAAAGTTTAAAATAATAATTAATATTTAAATGCCTCATTATACAGAGTGCCAACTAAATTAAATAATAAAATAAAAATACTGTTAACAAATGTAGGAATCAGCTATTTATTGACATTTTTCAAATTGATTGTCGTTGTGGGCCATGGGGTACACTCTTTGACAGTTCATAACAATTATGTTACGCTCTAAAATGAAGATAATTTTTAAAAGAGAATTCAATTTTTTGAGTGGTACCAAGCAAACTGTGCAGAGGACAATTAATTCCCAAGCAAGATTGTTTGTAGTGATGAGGCTACGTTCAGGTTAAATGGTTCAATTAATTGTCACAATTGAATCTACTGGGCAGCTGCCAATCTTCATGTGACAGTGAAAAACCATATGAACCTCTCAGGGGTTACAGTGTGGTGTGGCTTGTCACCATTTGTTTAATTGGGCCTTTCTTTTTTTATGATAATGTGAATTGTGCAAATTACCTAAACTTTTGCTACAAGAATCCGCTATGTAACGCATCCAAGATTTTTTTAGGAATAAAAATGGTTTGTCCAGCAGGATGGAGCATCTCCCCAATACCATCGTGACATAAGAGCCCATGGTGACGGCCACCTGCCAAACAGATGGGTATAACACGCGGGAAGCATTAATACCCTCCATACTCACCGAATTTGACCCCCGTGGATTTGTTATGGGGACCCGTGTTACACAATGTTTACACCACAAAACAAGGTACAATCAATGAGCTAAGATCGGCTATTAAAAAAAGACAGTGCTGACATACTAACTGAAATGATTAGGAACGTTTTGGATTCAATCATTGATCGTTTTCAGTTGTGTATGGATAACAATGGTAACCAATTTGAACACTTTAGATACTTGTATTTGGTAAAGTCTGAACTTTATTTAGCGTTTCTTGTAGCTTAAACGGACATGGGGTTGATTGGTGGGAGTATATTTTTAGATAACACAGTTAACAAGTAAAACACTATTGCTACTCTACAGCAACAATATCATCAACAAGTACAACAATAAAGCAACAACATCCACCAACAATAATTAGAAAAAATAAATTAAAAAAAATATTAAAAAATATAAACAAAGAACCTAGTCATTACATTGTCTTAAAATTTACAATTTGATTTGAATATTTTTACATCATTAATTTATACTTGTTTTAACTGCTGTCACAAATTTAAATAATGACAATGATAATACAGTAACATGTCTTATTGCATATGGATGTATTCCATTCAAGAACTCACCACACTGGGCGTTTTCATAAATATGGAGATCATAGGCGTTTTCATAACCAGATCTGTAATAACATTTTACACCTGTATCCCAGACAACTCCGACAGATTTAGCTGGAGGTGAAGACCCGCCTTGTCCATCAATTTCCACAACAGTTCCAACTAACCCCGATGCAATAGTAACGCCGTATGTCCAGTCAGGTCCTCGGACAACACGCAGTCCCAGCTTCACATTAGAACGCTCTGCTGTAATGAATAATACGCGTTCTTTAACCTCGTAAACTTTGTATGCACATTTTGAATAATATTTATTACTCATTTGTTAATATAGGGTATTTTAAAATAGGATATGGGTGGATTTCAGCTTGTACAGACACACACATTTTATTTCAGCTTGTACAGACAAACATTTTATTTCAGCTTGTACAGACACACACATTTTATTTCAGCTTTTACAGACACAAACATTTTATTTCAGCTTGTACAGACACACAAATTTTATTTCACAAGAAACATGAGTCCCTTTGTCGCAATTACTATGAATTCTATGATGTTTTCGAACCCTGGTTTTTAGGCAAAATAAAGAACCTCATCTAAATCGGGTAGGTATCAGTACATTTCTTATCACACCACATACAAATATTCATTTCTCTTTGCACCTAAGTTCAGTTTTAGTTATTTTAAAAAAGAACAAAACGTGATTAAATTTTTATTCTTTTTATTTGTCACCTTCAACCTTCTGTTTGTTGAAAAGAAACATGGATACGCCACAAATATGACTCATGCATTAAAATAAAATTCAATTTAGTCAACGGATTTCTAACAGCCATAATTCATAATATGGAAAGGACCCAATGAAGAAGAAACATGTATAAACATACCTTTAATAAAGGTATGTTTTTAACTAAGAATTCAGTACTTTCGTGCCAACGGCAACCGCTTGCATCATTTATAAATAGGAACATTTTATTTTCAGGTATAAAAATAACAACATACAATAAAAAGATTGAGTTTTTTGTTGTGATTGAGCCATATTTAATTAGCTTTAAATTTGATAAAATAATTGAAAATTGAAACAAACCTGAATCCATTTTATCATATAATATAATCTGGTTCTTTCACATTTGTTGATTTCCCCGTTTTGATTTGTTTGTATGAATGGGAATTTCCGATTTCTTTAAATAAAATACATTTTCTTCCAAATGCTCTTATGCCTTTCTTTATATGATTTAAACTGCCTTTTAAATTAAGTAATTTTATGTAATCAATATTTTTACATTTCTTTGGGTTACTTTTTTCCTTTCCAGATATTTCTAATAAACTCCAAATTCAGACACGAAAGAAAACAAATTTCCATTATCATGAGTTTTTCTTTTTTAAAAAAAAATCCCTCAAGGGCTTTAGAGTAGGGACAAGTGGGGCAATTAGGTAACGGCTGAAAATCTTCTCTATATAATGATGGATAGCATGTTCTTCAAGCGCAACGAAAAGAAAATAATTTGAAAATATATTAGCCATATAAATTTATAATACATTCTTTTGTTTTCAATTAATTTCTAATTATTTTTTTAAGATTTAAAATCCGACAATCCAAAAGTTATAAAACAGCGGTCATTTCTTCAGCTGTATTTTTATTATTTATGATTATAACTGGGATCTGGTTAGGATGTCCACAAAATTAACGATGGTTTTAATTGTTAATTGGTAATCATCAAAACAGAAAAAAAAATGCATTCATAAGGTCTATCTATAAGAAAATTTTAAAAAATAAATGTGTAGCATGAAATTGAGGAAAGCTGGCCAAATAGAGCCCTAAGGCACTGACTACTAATTTCCAATCCCCACTGTGTAATGTTACACTATACACTTGGGTATTATTCAAAAGTAGTATAAAGTGGTCGAGTGGGCGCTGAGAAGTGATTCTGGGACATAGCAACAAGAAAGACATAATCTTAATATATGTATTTTTGATAAACATTGATAAATTTAATGTGCATGTAGAACTAATTTAATTGAAAATGATTATAAGTTTAAACTAGGAATACATAAATTCTTCTAAATGCTATAACTTATAGTTCCATACATTTTTTGTTTTCTGTTGCTTGCATCAATCTAAATTGCTCCTGCTAGCTAATAAATTGTATTTAGATGCCCAAAAAAATTAAAATCCTGCTAACAACTGACCCGTGCCAAACTAAGGTGTCTAAGACAGTTATTTACTTTATTGTGGGTAACCGTTTTTTCCCCAAATTCTTTTCAAAGATTTGGTGGATGTAGGGTAATATTATATCATTATATCATAATCTTGACGACAGAAGTTTAAAAATTTTTTTTGCTAACCTAACTCCCATGTTTATATCTGCTGTTGTGAGACGAGTTTAGAATTTCACATTAATGCTGCACTATAATGAAATTGAAATACAACTACCAGCATGACAAACTGTAAATTTTTGCCCCCCCCCCAAAAAAAAATAATAAATAAATAAATAAATAATAATATTATAAAATAAAATAAATAAAAATACAGATATATATATATGTATATTTATACATTTATAACGTCACTGAATAAAACATTTTTTTTTCAAAGAAATTTGAATGTAAGCACTTTCCTGGTTTTCATTTCTAACTATGCACCAGTCCTAAATCCAAAAAGAGCTTTTTTATGTATAAGAATAGTATGATAAACTAGTGTAACCCGTCAAAAATGACGGAAGTTTTCAAAATGAATACATTCCAGCAGAAATCTATTAATTTGGAAAAAATACACATCAGAATAATAAATAATGTAACAGAACTTTTATTTATTTTTGTTTGATTCATTTATTATCATATTGAACAATTTTTTACGGAACGTTGGAAAAGTGTTATTTTTGGTGCAGTAATTTTATTATGTTGATCGCAGCGCCACCTAACAGCATTACAAATTTCGCAGCCCCATCTAGTTACATCCATACATACAGACAACGGGAATTATGTATATTGATTCTAAACGTCTTAAATAACAAAAGGTTGTAAAAATATTGGAAAAAAAAATTGTCATGTCAAGTTGGTTTGCGATCCATTATTTTGTAATTTACGCAGAACCAAAAAAATATTTTTAAAAAAAAGAAATTTCCACAAACATAACTTGCAAACATCAGACTTTACTCTTATTTATCAGATGAAATCAGGATTAATTAAAAACTTTACACAGGTGAAACTGTAACTAATAACATATTGAAATTAATATAAAAAATAAAGGTTGAATGATTAAGGACAATTGTTTTGACACTATGTAATGCACATATTCTCACCTTTAAATAAAAAAACCCCGTAAAAAACCAAATTTTTCACTATAAATCCTTTATGTACGAGACGTAACTAAAAGAATGTTCCTTATAATACGCAGCGCCAGACCATCCAGAAATACAAAATTGCAGTTGTGTCGTAAAACATGTTTAATATAATGCGCACCGATCAGGAACATGTTTATAAAAAGAGTTGTCAATAAAATACGCACCTTATTGCGCGACAGAAAGGTTTGTTTCAATATAATGCCCACCGCGTACACTCTATCTCAAAAAATAGCATGAAACATAGGAATAAATAAAATAATCTAAAAAATCAATAATTTAATTACGGTAGATGTGATCGATCTGAAATTTTGATACATTGTTTTTATTATCAGTACAAAACTGCCTGCAAAATTTCAGCTCGCTAGCGTACGGGCAAGTGGGTTAAAAATCGATCAAAAGTTTTGGCGACAAGCAAGCAAGGGCGGGTGCAGACACCACGAGTTAATATAAAGGATTTAATTAAAAAAACGTAAAAAACCAAGTTTTTGACTATAAATCCTTTATGTACGAGGAGTAACTAAAAGAATGTTCATTATAATACGCAGCGCAAGACCATCCAAAAATACAAAACTGCAGTTGTGTCGTAAAACATGTTTAATATAATGCGCACCGATCAGGAATATGTTTATAAAAAGAGTTGTCAATAAAATACGCACCTTATTGCGCGACAGAAAGGTTGTTCAATATAATACGCACCGCGACGCTCTATCTCAAAAAATAGCATGATACATAGGAATAAATAAAATAATCTAAAAAATCAATAATTTAATTACGGTACATGCGGTCGATCTGAAATTTTGATATATTGTTTTTATCATCGGTACAAAACTGCCTGCAAAAAATTCAGCTCGCTAGCTTACGAGGAAGTGGGTTAAAAATCGATCCAAAGTTTTGGCGACAAGCAAGCAATCAAGCAAGCAGACACCACGAGTTAATATAAAGGATTTAATTTTAAAAAACCCGTAAAAAACCAAGTTTTTCACTATAAATCCTTTATGTATGAGACGTAACTAAAAGAATGTTCATTATAATACGCAGCGCCAGACCATCCAGAAATACAAAATTGCAGTTGTGTCGTAAAACATGTTTAATATAATGCGCACCGATCAGGAATATGTTTATAAAAAGAGCTGTCAATAAAATACGCCCTTATTGCGCGACAGAAAGGTTGTTCAATATAATACGCACCGCGACGCTCTATCTCAAAAAATAGCATGATACATAGGAATAAATAAAATAATCTAAAAAATCAATAATTTAATTACGGTACATGCGTTCGATCTGAAATTTTGATACATTGTTTTTATCATCGGTACGAAACTGCCTGCAAAATTTCAGCTCGCTATCTTGCGATCAAGTGGGTTAAAAATCGATCAAAAGTTTTGGCGACAAGGTCGGTCCGCCGCAGACACCACGAGTTAATATAATGGATTTAAAAAGGAATTGTGTCTTAATCTATGTCAATAAAATATGTACTCATATCATTGTTTAATGGCAGTAAATAAATAGTATGATTTAAATTTACCAATACTTTAAAAAATATTTCAGTAGAGAGTTGAAAATACGCAGAAATAAAATTCGAGCTTATCTTTGGTCATTGCTTAAAATGAATATATTTTGCTTTGATGTTGTTTCGATCCCAGCTGGTTTGACCCTGTCAACTGGTCGTCCTCAACATTTCGAAACCCCCATTATTTAACCACTGACAATTGGGCCCAATTATTAAACATACAATTATTAATACTGCTTAATTGTATTATTAGTCATATAATAAAAATAAGTGTATAAAAATTTTAAATCATTCAAATGTCAAATTTAATGTTTAATTCGTTTGACCGAACCTATTCGACCATTAGAATGTGTTGACACAGTTAATTTTATTTCCGTTGATGATATCATTTAGAATATAATAATTATTAAATAATTAATAAGATAACATTGCACTTAAAATCGGGAATTCCGTGATTATTAAGATTATCATTAATTAAAATCCAACACCAACCTGGGTTTGAATCGCCTTTGTCAATGTATCTGTTATTTTTTTTTATGTTGTAAAATAATGATTTTTGTTATCCTTACTATTATTTTCATGAATTATTACAGCAGTATATTCAACATATAAAAATGTAATTGTAATCAAATTAATGTTTACACTTATTGGTGTTCACAATTAAATCATCATCTTTTAAAATTATTATAGTTGTCATGTTCTTATATATTCTGTTTTACTTTTTTCTTTTACCTTTTAGACGCACTGTTACCATATGGTCACATACCATTTAAATCACAATTTTATAAAAATAGTATATTTTTTTGCCATATTATGTATATATATGTCCAATAGACATATAATATCCAATCAAATATTTTTTCCCATGAAAACCTAAAAGTGCGTAATAGAGGGTTAATTTGCCTTGATTTGCAGTTCACCAAGGCATATTAACTAAAAGATATTGTATTTTTAGGGCTGTGGAAATTAAAAATTAATTAATCACATAATCGTTATAAATTTTAATCGATTAAAATTAATTCATCAATTAAAATTCGATTACAATTTGAGAAAATATTTTTATAATTTATTTTTCCAATATATTCATTATCTAAATTTTTTGTTACGTTAAGTCACACAATTTGAAAGCCATGGAATTACCGCGACTTAAAAGATTTCGCGAAATAATGAAGCACAACTTACCGGGATACATATATATATATATATATATATATATATATGCGTTATAAAATATAATTAATTGAAATTAATGGATTTATCGATTAAATTTGTTCCCGATTAATCAAACAATTATTTTTAATCAGTACCAGCCCTAGTATGTTTATTATTATATATTTAAGAGCAATACGCCTATACTGTCTACTCTTGCTTTATATATTGAAAAAAACGTTGCATATTCATTAAGTTATCCAATAAAATAAGAGTTTCTAAAATAATCTTGCTCCGGTTTAATAATGTTCTTATTTATTTAAACAGCTAGTCTTTCATAAAAGCCATCAAATTTAATACTAACGGAACAAATATTTACATTCTTTACCAAATATGGGCATGTGGTTTCTGTAATAAAACCCTCCAGGTGTCGCTTTCGTACATGTTAGATAAACTTGTCCCATGTGTCCAAGTCGATAACTCATAATATGTCCAGACGACCACTGGACAACTGCTGAACTTGAACTGACAGTATCCTTTATGGAGCGGACACGACCGATATTTCCACCCCGTCCTGGGGGGAAAAATATATCAAAATTAATAGAAATTGTTTTAAATAAACTTTGACTTTCTTTTCCAAATGTGTCAAACTTAATGTCTTGTGTCCGCATCCGGCCCGCTGTACAATTATATCATACATTAAAGTTCTTACCGAAGAACATTGAAATTATATTTAGCAGGAGAAATAATTTTAGAAAAAATATTTTTATGGTCCAGCGATATTATTTTAGTGCAAATCAATTTCCCATTCAGCAGCCTTTCTTGAACGATGTCAAAATGTAAAACAATATGAAAAAACTTTAGGAAAATGTCTTTGTTGTCTTCAAAGGTGTAACATTAAGAATGTGGGTCTAAACGTTTGACTATAGCTGTTATAATGGGTTTAAAGATGCAGGGCAACTGTACTGAAAAAATGTATTGTAAATCACTGAAATATACACCAAGGATGGCTGAGTTGGAAAGCCCTTAAAGAACAGATTATAATGTGCACTTTTACATCTGTATCAGAGACTTGTGTTTGACCCACCGTCGATTTTAGTCGTTCTGAGGAAATAGAATAAGACCTCAATGACATATTATATGGCAGAGTTTTTCAGTGGCTATGTTTGAGAAAAGCAATGTGTCTTTTCTTTTTCAGGTAATCGACAATTGTGAACCAAGTAAACGCTCCTACAGCGTGGTTGGTAGCACACAACTATGTAAGGGCTGTTTCTATGATGAAGATTAACAAACACTTTCTGTCACCGATGCACACACTTGCAGCTCATTTTAGGAATTTAAGGAGCACAACAAATTAATGAATTGTAGCCAAGACAATCTGCAAACATATCCAATTATGTGTGTTGGTTTAAAAACAAAATTAATATGTATGTTTTAAAATGTGTAATATCGAAAGATTAAACTAACACTTGGTTATAAGAATCAACATAACTTTACTGACATGGAAAACTTAGGCTGATGTTTATTCAATAAGACATAAGTATCATTAGATTAACATCTTGGTCATACCACATCCAGTCAAGTCCACGACAAACTGTCGCCCCTGGAAAGATTCCAATGGCTTGAAACTTTTGGCTTTCTGAACGCTTAGGGGCTTTAAATGGTCTAAAAAAATCAAGTAAAAATATTGATTACAAACTTTTGAACCTGAAATTCATTTTAATCAATAACATTTTAAAGTAAATATTTAAAATTTGTTTTGCTAATAACTATTTTGACATTAGTAAAATTTTACGGTTAAAAAAAACATGTTTTTAATAAAAAAAATAAAGATAAATTCCTATAGCATCGTTGTTGAATGGGTCTAAGACAACCTGATTTCCATTTAATTTACAAGCTTTCACTGCCTTGTCTCATTATTTCATTGATATTTTAAAAAAAGTTTTTACATATTTTCATTATTAAGTAAGTGGATTTTAAAAGAAAACTAACTAATTAAATAGTATCTGTTATTAACGTTGCCTCTATACAGAAGAATATTGCGTCCTACGCTTATCTATGGTTTGTGTCTAGTCCTGCATTCTTATTAGAGTCTTACATTTTGATAAAGTGTTGTTTTTTCTGGTTTCTTCAGGCAACCCATTTCACGCCCGAATCTATGTGTTTGTTCTTGCATATAAAATAAGGAAAGTGTTTTTATCCTTATTTCTATCTGAGGGTTGTATTAATTTATCTGTGTGTTGTATTTCTAATTTATAATTAATTGCGTTATGTATTGTCACTAATTTACTCTTGGTTCTTCTATCCTCTGGTGTTTCAAGGTTTAATGATTTCAAAAATGGTGTTTTTCTTGTAAGTTTATATACATTTATTTTAGTAATTTAATGTATGTATATTATTTTTTCTTAACGATATTATATCAGAATGTTTTTAATTTAGTGGTAGAAATTAAAATAATAATGGAGAATTGATTTTTAGGAATAAACAAGTAGGGTGTAAAATCAAATAAGTTTTTCATAAAAATTTAACATTACTTCATAGCCCCAGGGCTGTCATATCACTGGATTCGATGACTCATGTCATGCTTATCGTTACTGTAGCAGTGAGAACAGAGATTCACATTTTTACATCGTAAGCAATTCGATCGATTTCCTCGGATAGGCTCGATCTTGCAACTTTTACACATGACAGAATCGTGCTTTGATCCTAATTTCTTTTTAAAAAATTATACAAATAAATAAATTAGTCAGAAAAAAAAATATGATTTTAAAGGAAAAAAACCAATACTCTAAAAGTGGTTTACTTACTATAATTAACTTTAAAAATAAATATTGAAATGGCTTCTTAAGTCGTTGAATTTTCCTCAAATTTGCTCTTAGTCTATTTATACATTTACACTTTAAGACTATCGCCAAGTCACATGGAAAAGATATATGAACATTTTCATTTCAATTTATTTTTACCATCAGCTCAAACATCAAAAACAAGAAGATGAAACATGTCTTCGTGTCCAGCTCTGTACAAATTCTTTGATCCATTGTCCCAAACAACACCAATAAAGTTGATTGCAGTCAGTGATTTTCCCTTTCCACCAATCTCAGTGATCGTTCCTAAAAATCCCTCACCGTCATCTTGGTTCTCATATTTCCAGTCCGGTCTACGGACCACACGAAATGAAACTCCGTAGATGGACGATTCTGAATTTAACATTTCTGAAAACTGTAATAAATAATTGCATATTTAAAGTTAAACTCAGTTAGTTTAAAGTCATGAATCTTTCTTGTTTTTTTTTAAATATGGCCGTTACTCTTAATTTTTCGTGTAAGTGTGTATGTTTTTTTAAAAAAAATATGGTAAATATATCGAAGTCTATGCTAAAAGTTTTAAACAATCCATGCGTTTGAATTAGAAGTTATGTGAATTGTACGTAGACAGATTCATTTTCAAATTTCAGGTTTGAAATTATTTTTAAGTGAGTCTATTAGTGAAGACGTTTTATAAGTGTTTTTTTTTAGAACGAAACAACATAAATGAATTTTCTGAATAGTGAAATTTATTAAAATAATTTTTCAAATAAATATAATTATAATTTTTGTATTATGGATAAATCGATTATGTTTTAAGTTTGCATTCTCGTTAATAATTTTTCGTTCTTTCTTTTGTGATTAAAAAAGTTATTTTGAATATTTAATTGATTTAAGTTTATTTTAATTTAAACAATGAATTTATAGTTTATTGATTAGCCACAACCATAACCATCCTTCCCCTAATAAATGTACAGTTTGATTCAGAAGCAATTCTCCCAAAGCTGCTCGAAGGAGACTTTCTGCCAGCTCATCCTCAATCGAGTACTCTTTCATCATTTTACATAGAAAACATAGTTTATAAAATTTGTAATTGGTGACTCTGGACACATACCAGTAGAAACTGAATATAAATATTTATTGTAACTAATGTTAAAAGTTAGTTTTAGTCATTTTACATTTTCAAGATGTTAAGAGGATTCGATATTTTCTATTTCTGTGGACGCACTGCAAATAGAATCGATATTTTATAGTGTGCATGTTTATAAAACTTGTTAAGCATAAAAATTTTTTTTTAAACATAATTATCCTTTCTTTTTTTCCTGAAAAAAATAAGCTAAAACTATTAAATATTAAAACTATTAACTTCCAAACGCCGAGAAAATCATCATATATATTAAAAGGCAATGTTCTGTCCGGTCATCGACAGCGATTGGGCCCTCAAACTACTACAGACTCCTACAGCCAATCACTGGCGGAGAAAAATTAAATCTCATTTACATATTGAATGACGTTCGAAATGAGTTATTTTTGGTGCAGTTTTTTTTGCCCAAGAGTTTATTTGAGCGGTGCGTGATGGGATTTGTAGTTTTAAAAAAGTTGTTTTTAAATACTTGATATTAACTCGTGGTGTCTGTTTGAACCCTTGATTGCTTGCTTGTCGGTCGCCAAAACTTTGGTTCGATTTTTAACCCACTTTCTCGCAAGCTAGCGAGCTGAAATTAGCAGGCAGTTTTGTGGCGATGATAAAAACTATGTATCAACATTTCAGATCGATCGCATGTACTGTAATTAAATTATTGAATTTTTAGATTATTTTATTTATTCCTATGTATCATGTTATTTTTTTAGATAGAGTGTCGCGGTGCTTTTTATATTGAACAACCTTTCTGTCGCGCAATAAGGTGCGTATTTTATTGACAACACTTTTTATAAACATATTCCTGATCGGTGCGCATTATGTTAAACATGTTTTACGACACAACTGCAATTTTGTATTTTTGGATTATCTTGCACTGCGTATTACAATCAACATTCTTTTAGTTACGTCTAGTACATAAAGGATTTAGAGTGAAAAACTTGGTTTTTTACGGCTTTTAAAAAAAAATCCTTTATATTAACTCGTGGTGTTTGGTTGTTTGAACACTTGATTGATTTCTTGTCGGTCGCCAAAACTTTGGATCGATTTTTAACCCACTTCCTCGTAAGCTAGCGAGCTAAAATTTAGCAGGCTGTTTGGTGGCGATGATACAAACTATGTATCAAAATTTCAGATCGATCGCATGTACTGTAATTAAATTATTGAATTGTTAGATTATTTTATTTATTCCTATGTATCATGTTATTTTTTTTAGATAGAGTGTCGCGGTGCGTATTATATTGAACAACCTTTCTGTCGCACAATAAGGCGCGTATTTTATTGACAACACTTTTTATAAACATACTAGACGCCCCGCGGCGTAGCATACGCTGCAGACTTGCTCATGGATAGTTCTTTTACCCCTTTAATGCACTTTTTTAGGGCACCTACGGCGCTGACCTTTTTCAAAAGCCCAACTAACTTGTCCTTGTTTGATCAATACGAAATATTACATTTTCTGAAATGCACACAAAGTATTTTATAATAGGGGTGGTAGGGCGCCTATTGCGCCCCTTTGTTTTTTGATGTTATAATTAACCATCATCAAATCCTCTTTTTACATTGTTCCCTTTTTCCAAAATTAAAATATCAGCGAAAACAATGACGTCATATAATATTTTTTTTACAGCGCATACTTAATTTGCACACCTTTTGATGCATTGGTGCAGTAATTTGGTGCGCTACTTTCTAAAATTAGTATCTGTTGCACATGCAGCTTCTTGTTGCCTCGCAGGGTCCGACCACGAAGAGAATTATATAGATAGATTCCTGATCGGTACGCATCATATTAAACATGTTTTACGACACAACTGCAATTTTGTATTTTTGGATGGTCTTGCGATGCGTATTAAAATAAACATTCTTTTAGTTATGTCACGTACATAAAGGATTTATAGTTAAAAACTTGTTTTTTACGGGTTTTTTATTTTAAAAAATCTAATTGAATATACGCTGACATGAAAACTAATTTAAAGAATAGGACAAGACTACAAGTGTGGGAAACATCGTTTGACTTCCCCAATGTTGCTAGTCGTATTTCCGAACTTTTATCTGTAGCTCGGTTTGCCTTCGCGGCGTCTTAAGACATTAAAAAGAAGCATTTGTTCTGGTAGCGCAATTTAACAAAAAAATTTAATCAGCGCAGTTCGTTTTAAAACAGTATGGTCATCCTTATTGGATTTTTTCAATGTTGGATTGTCCGCTTTCCATGCATTCACCGATTGTTACGAATCACGGATGTGTTACGTTTAATCTGCATTCAAAAGAACCTCTAACCTCGTCGCGCCCTATTATTTTATTTTAAAACACATTTCGGTCACTATACTCCAAAACGACTAGAGCGCAAACGTTCTCAACCATGGCAGACCAACTGTATGATCAGATTTTACAATTCTACTCTTCAACGAAAGTTAAGTACCCCCAGTGGATCCATGACTAACCTTCAGAGAAATGGTCAAATGCCAAGTAACAATTTTGACAAACTGCAAAGCCTTTTGAAGCAAAAGAAGGAATTGATTCTTCACCATGGTGAAAAGGAAGTTCTCAATAAAAGTTGCTTGCCAAATATCCCGAAGACGTTTCATGTCAACCCAAATTCATCGCATGGAAACCCGGTGGATTGGTCCCTACCTCGTGGTAGAATCATTGAACAAGGGAAGAGATAAGCTAAAGAATATATCGACTGACAAAATACTCAGAAACACCTAAAATATCAGTAATTTAAAAGTTTACAGCAATAAACAGGGTTCTTCACCCAATCAGTGCGCCGATGATTCTGTTAAAGGTACTGTCAATGGGGTAGGTGGTCACTATTTCTTGGCCCACTCCATGCACCTTAGCACGCGAGCAAGTCACGATGCAGCTTTCTGGTGGCTTCTCGGCGCGGGAGCTTCATCCTGTCTGATCTGGGACACCACCTTGGACATTACATTGGTTCAGGACATGTTCCTACTGACTATATTGCCACAGAAATATCCAGGAAGAACTTTTTTATTCTGACATTTGCTACCCAGTTCACGATCAAGTTCTTAATGGGGTCCGAGCTTTTTCCATAAAGTTAAGGACCACTCGCTTTCGTCTCACATCTGGGGGACTCTGCTAATTTTAATCAATATTACTCTTTATTTTTCATTGCACTACATTTTATAGTTTTCTTCACCTGAAAAATAAAATATGGAATGAAATTTTTGATTTGCCAACAAAAAAACCCAACAAAACCAACAAAATAACTAACTAATGCTAAAAAGTGCTAAACAATAATGATTGTGTCTCAAGAAATATTAACAAGCGTTGAGCAATAGAAGATTGTGTTGAAAAACAAAACACTCCTTGAAGATCCCAACAACAACATATGTAGTCAAAGAAAGATGTAAATTATCTAGTCAGAGTAGCTAACATTGCCTTGACGCGTACGTGGGTGGGTGGGGGTCAGTTTGCGATCTCCGTTCTAAGATCTCTACTGACAGGTGGGGAAAGGATGTGCCTGTTCGATTGTTCCCGTTTACACACACCCTAGGTCCCACAACTATTCCATTGTCAAGGAGAAGGAGAGGGGTAACAAGGGGTCGGGGTGATTTCATCTCAGTTTGAACGTTTCAAGCAAAAAATCCTCAAAATGTCACGTGTCAAAGTCAACTGGTTTTAATTAAATGTAGTCGAAATTTAAATTGTTATTATTCTAATATTTATTTATTTATTTTATTTTGCAACCATCTTATAAATATTTAACGCCCTCCTCAAATAAAATAAAATTAATAAAACCTTTTTTAGTATTAAGACAAATTCTGATTTCACGGTTTTCAGATAGTGAATTTCGTTTAGCTTCCGTTTCCCATTCAAAATAAATTACCGTAAACAGACCTGACTGTGTAGTGTGTGTTGTAATGTAGTGTAATTTGCCCTGTCCTGTATCTGGATAGTTATTGAAATTGGGCAGTTGATGATATTTTAAACGAGGCTATCACAATTCAATGTTTTCTGCCTGGGAACCTGCATTAAAGCGAATGATTTAAGTAAGTTTAATTTATTTTTGTGTGTCCCAAAAGCACAGTAAACTATGTGATTATTCTCTTTGAATGTGTACATTTTTTCTAAAACAATTTTTTATTATAATTTAGCATTCCCTTAGTTTTAGATTTCAAACAAATCGACACCAAACAAATCGACACCACATAGTTTCATCGTCAAAGAAAGTTGTGGGTGTTGGTATTGGGCGAAAATAAAATACAACTTTCAATTTTATTTAAAGGTAGGTCACTCATATAAATAAATTAAAACTAGCAGACTGTACGCAATTTTAAAATCTACATCTAAAGAAAGTTAAAATCTAAAAGTGTTATTATCATTTCAGCATTTAACTTAGTATGAATGACTATTATTTAAGTATTAACTAACGCCAGAATATTGGAAGTTTTAACAAGTCTTGTTGATCGATTTATAAAAATAGGATTCGCCTGAATAAGAGTCCACATGCACTGTGCTGTCTATAAAATTAATTTGGCTGCACTTATTTACAAATAAACTGGCTACTGTTACTTGGCTACTAGGCCTTTCATTCATGTGGTTCCGCCAGGTGCCAATTAATGTAAATCCTATGATCCACCTAAGTTGTACAAAATGGACATTTAGTTAAAGGCGATAAACTATTTTTTATAACAATAATAGACCGTGTTGCAGTCACTAACATTTAATATTAAATCCACTCTCCGTTCTAACCTTGCCTCACACAACATGTTCTTCATTATTCCTGCCTTTACTTTATAGATGGTCATTTACCAATATGGTATAGTATTCTACCAATTCTATGGTAAAGATTATTGATTTAAACTTTCCATTTATTACCTTATCTGTATTAGCTAATTACAAATAAATTACATGTTATGAATACTTACGTTTTCTATTCTAGATTGGCTGTTAATAAATAACTTTTTTTTGGTATAAATAATTGTTTGGACATTGCTTTGAAATAGCATATAATGTTTATCATTTAATGATTTATTTAATGAAATAATATATTATTATCAAGTTTAAAAAAAAACTATATATAATGCAATATTATATTTCAATGTAAAGAACTTAAAATAACTAGCTATGAATATGATTGTTATGATTGTCTTATCAACAAAAATCTTACACCATGGCTTATCCCAGCATAACCTAAGGACATGGGAATGTTACGGTATAAACCTATCAACATCATATGAGAGGTTACACCTAAGGACATGGGAATGTGACGGTATAAACCTATCAACATCATATGAGAGGCTAACACCTAAGGACATGGGAATGTGACGGTATAAACCTATCAACATCATATGAGAGGCTAACACCTAAGGACATGGGAATGTGACGGTATAAACCTATCAACATCATATGAGAGGCTAACACCTAAGGCATGCACATATGCTGGTATAAACCTACGGACACCATATCTGAGGGTAACACTAAAGGACATGAACTTGTTACAATAATGCACCTCGTGCACGACTTTGACTTGTGACAGTGCTTTACCCAAAGTATGTGTGTGATGGCTAGAACCAATGTACATATAGCCATGTCACTGTGCTTTGACCTAAATATGTGATGGCTACAACCTAAGTACATAAGCATAAGAAGGTTACAATGCTGAGGATAAGATTTTGTCGTAATTTTATGTTGCAAATTATAATTTTATTATATCGTAGATAATTCAGACGTCATAGCTATGTTGTTTCAAAGTTTAATTACTTCACCTTTAGTTAGTTATTTCAGCCAATGAGAATAAAGGGAACTTAAATTGTAAAGCAATAAAAAAATGTTTCAAATATTTTTTCTTTAACTTTACTTTACTTCTTCTGCCTTCTCGTCAATGAGGAGCAGCAGTCAATCATCGTCGACATTTACTATCCTTCCGAGGACATATGCTGCCTACAATAGTCCTCGGGGCATCTCTATCCTGGGCTAGGCTAGTGACGCTGGTCTCTCTAGCTTCTTCCAGTTATGGCCAAGTCTCTTGATGTCTACCTCCACATCTCGGCGCTAAAGTTTTCTTAGTCGAGCTCTTTTCCGCTTTCGCCGAGGTTTCCATTTCAGGTCTTGGCTTATTGTGTTGGAAGCTGATTTTCGTAGTGTAAGGCCAACCCACCATCGTCTCTGGAGAATCTTTTCCTCTATTGGCGTATTTAATGCCTTATCCACTGTCTAATTCCAGGTTGTTGATGTCAGTTCAGTGAACCACCAGAATTTATCTGAAGTGTTTAGTAATAGAGGACTGGATTTTCTACTTGTTTACATACATTGTCAAAGTGAATTATTTTTTGGAGTTCAATATTTTTTTAAAATTATCAAAGTTTATAATCTTTCTTTAAGCTTTAAAATGTATTGATCCACTATATTTACTTGAACTTGAACTATCCCTTAACCCATTGTTGGGTCGTCGGGGCACCATCGTGAACTGCACACTAATACACGCCATTTTTCACTGTCCTATGCTGCCCTTTGAGAGTCGCTGAATGACAGGCCAGTCCACTCTTTGATATTGTCCTCCCATCTCTGCTTTTGTCTGCCTCTTTTCGTTCCTCCCTGGACTGTGCCTTGTAATATGGTTTATGCGAGACCTCCAGTTCTTGTCACGTGTCCGTACCATCGTAGTTTCCTCTTCTTAATTGATGTGATTAGGTCCTCGTAGGGGCCAATGACAGTACTTATTGTGTTGCGGACCGCTTCATTTGTGATGTGCGCTGTGTATGAGATGTTCAATATCTTTCTTTAAGCTTTAAAATGTATTGATCCACTATATTTACTTACTCTATCCAAAACTCATGTTGGTAAGAAGCAGGGCGGCCTTAGGGCAAGGTTAAGGAGGCAACCGCCTTGGGCCCCGCGCTTTTCAGGCCCCCGCGCTTTGACTAAAATTTTAAATGTTTTTTAATTATTTTTTTTTGGTTACAATTTCACTACTATTACCTAATACTTTTGTTTAAATAACGGTATCAAGAAAGGATGTCGCTATCGTTACGACATCTCGTAACAATAGCCTGTAAACTGCTGCTACGACATGTCGTAGCAGCAGGCGATTCGGCGGGATGTTGCTAACGTTACGACATGAACTGTCGTAGAAGCAGACGATTCGACGGGATGTTGCTAGCGTTACGACATGGTTTTTTTTAAATTATAAAAAAAAACATTACATTTTTTTAAAAATCGCCGGGATCGAGATTAGAACCCACGTATCGTTTTTAAAATGAAACTTCTTGTTCTTCCGTCGTAGTCGACGATGACCACTCTCAACATATTTGTATTTGACCTCTGGTGGCTTATTAACCATATTCTAGCACGAAATTTGCGTCGGCATGTCGGACAAGACATTGATGGGAACCCTTCAGGAGGGGTTTGGATACGGTCCTTCCTGGCTTGACGTTTTTGAGATTCTCCCTTTCAACTCGTCATCAATAATGGCCTGTGTTGATTTTTGTTGCCAATGATGATTGTCAGGGGTATGAGAATCACTGTGAGTGAATGTTTGTTGACTGGTATGAACTCCTGTCACGGGAATAATGTCTAGTCAGGTCTGAGCGAACTTCTGGGCACACGGGGTATGACAGAGGACACGCCAGGGTCAATCGAGACCAGTTTGGGGGGGTTAAAAGGGACGAGCTGAGTGGAGTTAGTTAGTTGTCGCAGAGTTGTGCAGACGGAACGGTCTGTGATAGACGGGGTAGTGATAGTAACACGGAGTGGACTCGGACCGAGTCGGATTTAGAGACTTCGTGTGTAAACGTGTGGCTGTAAGAGGACTTGAGCGTGGGCCCAGGATGGTCGAGTCGGACCGAGGGCATGCTCGAATATTAAGCCATTTGCAGATAGATGTAATTGATGTCTAGGCGGGACCGCCAGTTTATACAATTGTACATAGCAGAATAAACAGTGACTTGTACCCAAATCTGGTGTCATTTCTTGTGTGCATGCAGCGGCGAGCAAGCAATAACCCACCAACAAATGAGACCCTAACATGGGGGCCCGGCCAACGAAAGAGTCTCAGGATTGCCAAGCACCGCCAACAACACAAGAATCGACTTGAGAGAAACGACGAAAACACATCAGTACAGAACCGACTGTACTAGCTAGTACTAAGGGTCGGGTACATACCGTGCAAGTCGCAGGAGAGTCAAGCGTAGGGCGTACGCCTCGAACCAGAACCAGTTAAGAGTTACGACGAAACCTAACACCGTAACAGCAAAACAACGACGTCGGAACCAGCACAGCATTGACGTCTGAACCAGCGACGAACACGGGCAGTCAAGGCGTCGACAGACGGTGCCAACTACGAGAGAAGACGATTACAAACTTTACCGGGAGGTCAAGTTGCAGAACCAACTATCCCGCCCCAGCTACAGTGGGACCCTGAGGAGCCGAGACGACCCACATCACCACAGTTCAAATCAGGACAAGATCGAGAAGATATTCAAGGTTGAGAAAAACATTCCTAAGTGACAGGGAAACGGCAAAAAGTGTGACTTTGTGAACTTCTTACGAATGGATATTTATTGTGTAATGGGACTTTCATTGTATATGGATATTATGTCTGAAATATAACCCACAGTAAGTACGTACTTAATTACTTATAAAATAGTGTTAAATTGGGAAAGTGTGCTATAGTAAGATTGATCTGTAAATAATATATATATAATATAATATATATAATTAGATATAGCATATCTGTCATATATAAACGAACAATATGGAAACGAGAAGTAAAAAAACACAAGATATCGATAAAATAATGGCGGACTTTAGGGAGACGGGGAGAACGTTACAGTTAGAGGGGCAGGAGTTAAACAAATACGTACTAGACAAGTGGAGACAATGGGAAGAAGACGAACGAGAAAAAAAGAAAAGACAGGAAGAAGACGAACGAGAAAATAAGAGAAGACAGGAAGAAAACGAACGAGAAAATAAGAAAAGACAGGAAGAAAACGAACGAGAAAATAAGAGAAGACAGGAAGAAAACGAACGAGAAGATAAGAGAAGACAGGAAGCTGCGGACATTAGGAAGCATGAAATGGAAATAGAGAAAATTAGATTAGAAACCGAGAAATACAAAAACAATGAAGGTGTACCGGGGGGCAAAACTGATAAAAACAGAAACTATCATTTACTGAAAAATCTACTAAAATATGAAAAAAGTAACGAGCTTGACGAGTACATTGACAACTTTGAACACATAGCCCAGCAAAATAAGGTGCCTAAGGAAGAATGGCTAGCCGAACTGCAGGTCCGAGTAACGGGGGACCTTCAGGCATTCCTACTAACAGAGGATGTCAGAAAAAAATACCATGACTATGACGCCGTCAAGGCACTGATATTGACCCATGCAGGGTATAGTTCCGAAAAATATAGAGGGAAGTGGAACAACCTTAGGCCGCAGGGGGATAACTTCAGGGAATACCACTCAGTATTAGCAAGGAGTCTAGACAACTGGGTTGCCAGTACAGGGACGGACAGGTCGTACGAGGGGCTACGAGACCTGGTGTGCAGAAATAAATTACTCACAAACATGAACCCCGAGATACTGAAAACTGTTTTATTAAACAAACCAACAAGTTGTGAAAGTGTGTTGACCCAGATAGACACAATCAAAGCTACAGGGCAAGACATAGTGACAAATAGTAGCAGAACAAGTTTTCAAGCCGGGGGGGGTAGCAAAGTGGGGAGTTCAGAACAGAACCAGAAGGAGGTCAGCAGAGGGGAGACTAAATAGAGAACTAGGGGGCTGTTTTGTATGTGGTCGAGAGGGACACTGGAAAAATAACTGCCCTCGAAAACAGGGAAATAGAGAGTGGACACAGGCGGGAACTGAAATATACAGGGGTAGGCGAGAGTACGCGAGAGACCCTCCACAGAGATATAATATGAAGTGACTAGGAAGGCAGAATGGCGAACGGGGAAGAATGGGGGTAGGACGCAATAATAAAAATAAGTTGAGGCCACAAACAAGGAATGTACACTACATAAACATCGCAGAAGACATCGAAAGAAAATCGACAGGGGTATTATACTTAGAAAGAGGAAAATTAGGGGGGAAAGAAGTATCCGTACTCCGAGACACAGGCTGTACCATCATCGGGTGCAGGAAAAGTTTAGTTAATAGACATCAGATAACAAATACAATTTATAAACTACGACTGATAGATGGAGCAGTTATAGAATACCCGACAGCGTATATCGAAATCGATACTCAGTATGTAAAAGGGGTAGTGCTAGCGGCACTATTCGACGACCCAGTGGCGGACCTCATAATAGGAAATGTGGGGGAAGATAGAGAGGCGGTCCGCCACCATGGGAATGTCATAACAAGAGCACAAAGGAAGAGAGACAACGAAAATGTACTAAATACAGAAATAGCCAATAACAAAATGTCAATAATACCGGAAAATAAAAACGTGAAGTGGGAACAAGAAAAGGACCCAGAACTAGGAAAGTACTGGGAGAAAGCTAAGAATAAAGAAGTAGAGCAAACAAAGCAAGGGAAAATTACATTTCATATGAGAAATGGTTATTTATATAGGAAATTTACAAACAATACGAACAACAAGATCGATGACAAACTAGTAATTCCGTTTGAGAGTCGGGGGATTATCCTCCAGAATGCACACGAATCAGCACTAGCGGGACATAGGTCAGTCAGGAAAACAAAACATATCATAACGTCAGAGTTTTTTTGGCCAAAAATGAACAAAGACATCACGGAATATGTTAAGACATGTCCAATATGCCAGAAGGCTCGACCGCCAGGGAAGATTAAGCCGATAGAACTCGGGTACATGCAAATAATTGGAGCACCATTTAAGAAAGTTGCGATAGACATAGTGGGACCTCTACCAATGACCAATAACAGGAATAGGTACATCCTGACGCTAATTGATATGGCTACCCGGTGGCCGGAGGCAGTACCATTAAAGAAAGTCACTGCAGAGGACATATGTGAAGCTTTATACTCAATCTTCACTAGAATGGGATTCCCTGAGGAAATTTTGTCGGACAACGGACCCCAATTCTCGTCTGAATTGTACGTGCAGGTGTGCAAAATGCTTAACATCAAGATCAGCCACTCATCCATTTATCATCCCCAGTCCAATGGAATGGTGGAAAGATTAAATGGAACACTAAAGACGATGCTACGGAAAGTAGTTACAGAAGGGTTAGATAACTGGGATACTGTATTACAGTCGGTGCTATTCGCATATAGGGAAGTTCCCAATGAAACCACATTAATCTCACCTTATGAGTTAATGTTCGGCAGGAAGGTGAGAGGGCCGATGGCAATATTGAGAACTATATTTACACATGAAAGCACCGCAGATGAGATAAATAGTACGTACGATTATATTATTGAATTAAGAAATAAATTAAAAACAGGGCTGGAAAAGGCGAGAGCGAACACAGTAGCACAGACGGTCAAGAATAAGACGTACTATGACCGACAGACAGTAAAGAGAGACATTCATGTAGGAGACAAAGTATTACTCCTAAATCCGAAAAGAGGGAAAAAATTGGCATTATATTCAGAGGGCCCTTATGAAGTGACCAAAGTACTTTCAAAATACAATGTGGAGATAAAAAAGGGAAATCGGAAAAAAATTTACCACCTCAACAGAGTAACCAGGTTTATGGAGAGAAATCGTCAGAGCATCGGGGTTGATAACAATGAGAACATTACGCACGGCGGGGCAGCAGTAGTAATAACTGAGGACAACGGAGAGGGGGAAGAATTTGTTGTACCCACAATAGAGGTAAAAGACAAGCACTCTGAGCTAGATATTAATAATGACTTAGAGAGAGCACAAAAAGACGAAATAAAAAAGATGGTAGAAGAATTCACAGAGGTGATCTCCGACATCCCAGGGAAAACAACAGTAGGCGAACATATAATCAAACTCGTGAACAAGAAACCAATAACCTTAAAACCGTACACAATCCCGTCACACATGGCAGGGAAATTAAAAGAAGAGATCAATCTAATGTTAAAGTTGGGGATCATAGAAGAATCAAAATCACCCTATTCTTCGCCCTTAGTCCTGATAAAAAAGAAAGATGGCTCAGTACGCACGTGCGTCGACTACAGAAAACTGAATAAGATAACGAGAACCGTAGCTGAAGTCATCCCAAACCCAGAGGATATACTGAACAACATGACACATTCAAGATATTTCAGTAAGTTAGATTTAACCAAGGGCTACTGGCAAATACCCCTGCAAAAAGATAGCCAGGAATATACAGCGTTCCAAGGGCCCGATGCCCTATATCAATTTAAATACATGCCCTTCGGACTATCAACTGCCCCGGCAACATTTAACAGAATAATGAGGAAACTCTTCGGTCACTTAGATAAGGTAGAGACGTACTTTGATGACATATGTGTGCATACAGAGGACTGGGAGACACACATCAAGACACTTAGGCTAGTTTTTGAAACCCTGAAAGAAGCGGGATTTACAGTAAAACCAGGGAAAATGGAGATCGGGAAAAAGTCCATTAATTTTTTGGGACACAGAATAGGAGGAGGACTACTGAAACCCGAGAGTGATAACGTACAGAAAGTTTTGAAACTAGAGAGGCCTACCACGAAAAAACAGGTTAGAAGTTTAGTGGGTCTCATATCATACTACAACAAATTTATACCAAACTTTTCAACCCTAACGGCACCCCTAACAGACCTTACAAGGAAAGGTCAACCAAACAAGATCCGCTGGACAAATGAATGCCAACAGTCGCTAGACAGAATCCAGAAGTAGCTGAGTAGCGAACCCATATTAATATTACCTGACAATAACAGAACATTTATAGTGAGAACAGACGCGTCGATGAAAGGTATAGGGGCGTGCTTGTTACAATCCAGAAACAACACTCTACACCCAGTCAAATTTATAAGTAGGAAATTGATGGAAAGAGAAACGAGATATTCCACTATCGAGAGAGAATGTTTAGCAATAATATGGGCTGTCCAAAAATTGTCATATTATTTACTAGGGGCACAGTTTATCCTACAATGCGACCACCAAGCATTAAAATATTTGAATACAACAACATACACCAACTCGAGAATAACAAGGTGGTCACTAATACTCCAGGAGTTTAAGTTTGATGTCCAGTACATCAAGGGCGAAGAAAATGTCATAGCGGATTGTTTGTCTAGACTGGAGGGGAGGAAATAAGGAAAGACAGTGACATAGAAACGGTCAGATATGACTACACGGAAAAAAACAGACAAGGACACGTGATCAGCAGTGTACTGTTTTGAATTGAGTAACACAGGCGACGATTACGACCTTCATAGCAGGGCAACATGACTCAGTTACACAAGTGTATTAATAGACACAAGGGGGACCGCGAGGGGTCAACTAGTACAATCCAATTGAGGTCAAAGTTGCTTTAACACGAGTTAAGGACAAACGTAATATCCCACCCTCAAATACAATGGCTATGATTTATTTTCAATGTTATGAAGTTTTTGGCCTGTGTATTGATGTACATGAATATGATATTTGTTATGATGATGATTTGGTTGTTGTGTTAACTATGATTTCTTTTTCAAGATGATGTGTTTTTTTTTATTTTTATAACTATGATAAGAGATAATAAGGTGTTGTTGTTAGAACTTGCGGGGTCCAGGTGACCTCGTGTCATTTTTTTTAAAACACGTATTGATGTGTCATTGTTGCCAGTAGTATACTGGGTATTTTTTTTTCTGACGAGTTTTGAGGGTCACGGCCATTGGGGTAATGATGTAAGAAATGTTTCGCCCCTGGAGGTATCAGGACATTCTTGATTATAAGGATATGTATTGTTGATATGTTCTGCTGAAAATAATGTTCGTGATTTTGATGATGATATGAATTGTGTTGATAATTATGAATATTGATGATTATGATATATATTATGCATTGATGCATTGACTATTTATGATGATGATGAAGATGCTTTGAGAATTTTTGTGATGAGTATCATATTAAGTTTATGATGATACGGATACATTTGTAACCAAGAACGAGAGGGTTATAAAAGGGTCCCGCTATGGGGACGTTAAAGATACGTAGGAGAACAGTGACTGTTCCGTTTAGGTCCCATGAGCTAGTTGTAATTAAGGGCAGACTTAATTGCAATGTGGGGTATGATGATTATTTTTCAGGGCAGGTTGTTACAGATAACATTCTCATGTATTCAACCTTGCATTTGTAAATATTTAACATGTTTTGTGTGGGACTGTAACAGTCCAATTTTTTTTAGATTATTTTAGAATTTTATGTAGATATGTAACCATGATATGTATTGATGACAATGTGCCCACGATATGGGTGAGCACGATGAATTATGCTGGGACTGTTATAAATTTTCGTGATTTTCAAGATATGTTGTGAGTGGGTGCGAAAGCACAGTGATTCCATACCCTGACTGTGTTTATGGATGTTGTAAATAGAAGATTCTACACGGTAGTAGAATCTAAGGGAAGAGGGGGACATGTCAGGGGTATGAGAATCACTGTGAGTGATTGTTTGTTGACTGGTATGAACTCCTGTCATGGGAATAATGTCTAGTCAGGTCTGAGCGAACTTCTGGGCACACGGGGTATGACAGAGGACACGCCAGGGTCAATCGAGACCAGTTTGGGGGGGTTAAAAGGGACGAGCTGAGTGGAGTTAGTTAGTTGTCGCAGAGTTGTGCAGACGGAACGGTCTGTGATAGACGGGGTAGTGATAGTAACACGGAGTGGACTCGGACCGAGTCGGATTTAGAGACTTCGTGTGTATACGTGTGGCTGTAAGAGGACTTGAGCGTGGGCCCAGGATGGTCGAGTCGGACCGAGGGCATGCTCGAATATTAAGCCATTTGCAGATAGATGTAATTGATGTCTAGGCGGGACCGCCAGTTTATACAATTGTACATAGCAGAATAAACAGTGACTTGTACCCAAATCTGGTGTCATTTCTTGTGTGCATGCAGCGGCGAGCAAGCAATAACCCACCAACAAATGAGACCCTAACAATGATAATATTAGTCTCAGTATAGGATTTGCCTGGGGCTGGCTGGTATAAGACGTCTGTCTGTTTTGTGCTGATGGTGAGCCCAAAGTTAGATCACGCACTGTAAAATTTATCAACGCTTAGTTGCAGGTGTGCTCAAGAGCCCTCGTTAAGGACACAGCCATCCGCAAAAAGAAGTCAAGGATGCTGTATGATTTGACCTTTGTTTTTGGTTTAAGCCTCCTGAGGTTGAACAGACAACAATCAGTGCGATACCTAATGTTTATTCTTTCATTGCTATTCCTGAAGGCCTCTGTAAGCATGGTTGAGAACATGAGGCTAAACAATGTTGGGGCCAGAACACATGCTTGCTTAACACCATTTTTGACAGGGAATGGCAGAGGCGTAACTTGGTTTCTGGCGCCCTTGGCTAATTTATTTTAGGCGCTCTTGATAAATTGACAAGTTTCATTCAGCTTTGCGATTTTTTTTATTTGTTAGGAAAAAAAATAAATTGAATTTCTCTTACTAAATCCTTTATATTAACTCGTGGTTTCTGAGCCCTTGTCGAAAAAACTTTGGCTCGATTTTTACCCCATTTCCTCGTAAGCTAGCGAGCTGAAATTGTACAGGCAGTTTTGTGTAGATGATAAAAATGATGTGTCAAAAGTTCAGATAAATCGAATGTACCGTAATTACATAAATGCATTTTTAGTTTATCTTTATTTATCTCTATGTAACGTGTTAACGTTTTTTGCTATAGTGTCGTGGTGCGTATTATATTGAACAACCTTTAATGTCGCGCAATAAGGTGCGTATTTTATTGACAATACTTTTTATAAACATATTCCTGATTGGTGCACATTAGGGGCCGTCCATAAAGTACGTCACGCTCCGAGGGGGGGGGGAGGGGGTGTAAGAAAGTGTGATTCTTTGTGACAGGGGGGAGGAGGGGAGTTAAGCCATGTGTGATGTCGCACATTTATTTTTTCAATTATTTTTTTTCTAATTTATTTATATTTTTAGTAGAATTTAAATAGCTTTAAAAATAATTTTCAAAAATTTCTGAAACAGAATTAGTTTTATGTCAAAATAGCATGAAATGCGTATCTCCTGAATGTGTTGTTAATAAATCTGAACTGGATGCAGCAGGACGAATATTACAAATATAAGGATCAGATATGGTTTGACAATCATGTTCGCGCCAGCCAATACTTCACTCAAATTGTTAAATATCAGGACATGAAATGTTGCGACAAAGTAAGAAGCTCATATTTCAACGTTTTACCTTCAAAATTCTTCCGTCTCCAATCACAATCAACCAAACAATTGATGGACTCAAGAGCTTCAGAAAGAGCGGATGCATATTCTCATAAATGTCCTTCCTTGATTGTAGCACAAACTCTCAAATTTGATGACATTATGTGAAGATCAACAAGAGTTTCAAAGTACAACCATATAATTACCAACTTATTTGATCGACTTTGCAAAGTAGATCACTTATATTTTGCCTCACAATGTTGAAGAAACATACAGGACAACACAGACCTCGGGCTCAGGAGAATGTGCCCACCCGAACTGTTCAAGAATCAACTCAGATAAAACGCATCCATCCTTTGAGAATCGTTTCTAGAAGGCAAAGAGAACCTATGTCAGTTATTGCCAGAAGAGAAAATGCACATACAGAGGCTGTTGAGTGGCTAGATGAGGACGAGTTGATGTCTGCAATTATCCTTCCAGGAAATGATGATGGTGAAAGATTGATGCTAGTCGTAACTAAGGATGAAAACTTCATTTCACAGTTGTAAGATGATGTCAAGTGAATATTTTTGAATTAAACATAATTCATAGGACCATAATAAATACTCTATTATTAAAGTCATTTTTAATAATATGATAGTTCTTTTAAGTGGGGGTGTACGGGATTTCGGCTCGAACTCCGGCAAATCCAGAATCTGGCTATTTTTAAAAAAAAATCCGTCTCCGGCCGGTTTCACTTCATAAATCCGGCTGGCCGTTAGATTGTTAAGTTATATATATATATATATATATATATATATTATTTATATATATATATATATATATATTATTTATATATATATAAATATATATTCATAATGGCTCCGGCAAATCAGGAATCCTGCCATTTTAAGAAATCTGATTTCGGCTCCAGCCGGATTCCACTTCATAAATTCGGCCAAATTCAGTTCAAGCCTGATTTTAAAATTTTGAATCCGGTACATCCCTACTTTTAAGTGGAAATTTTATATTTTAACACAGTTTTATAGTGAAGTGTAATTTAAGTATTAAATTAAATATTTTAATTAGGTGTTAATTAAAAAAAAATTGTAAGTGTGACGTACTTTAGGGGGGGGGGTGGTTCCGAGATTTGTGACAGTTTGTGACAGGGGGGAGGGGGGTCCAAAAGGGTCAAAAATAGCGGGACGTACTTTATGGACGGCCAATTATATTTATATCAAACATGTTTTACGAGACATAACTACAATTTTGTATTTTTGGATTGTCTTGCGCTGCGTATTGTAATGAACATTCTTTTAGTTATGTCTCGTACATAAAGGATTTATAGTCAAAAACTTGTTTTTTACGGGTTTTTTATTACGGGTTTTTTATTATAACTCTGGACAGACCGTGGTGTGCGGGGGGGGGGAGGTAAGTTCTCTAGACAGACCGGCGGTGTGAGGGGGAGGTAGATTTTCTGGACAGACGGGGGTGGGTAATGTTGTTATAACTATAATGTATAGTATTTTTGACATGATAAGCATGTATGGCCGGTCGAGACGGCGGGTCTCTCGACAAGTCGCGTTGGAGGGGAGGTAGGGTCTCTCGACAGACCGCATGTTGGGGGAGGGAGGTAGGGTCTCTGGAAAGAATGAGGTGTGGGGGTATGGTCTCTGGACAGACAGCAGTGTAGGGGAGGGAGGTAAGATCTCTGGACAGACGGCTGTGAGTAATGTTGTGATGTCCTACCATGAACTTCACAGGTCACCCTACACTTAATGCTGTCCTTGGACGGGCTTTGTTGCTAGTAATATATAAGCTATATAAACCTACAAAATGGCATATTTTGATTTATATTAATTTTAACAAAAAACGTGTCAATTTACAAACGATGGGGAGATGACTCATGTAGTAGTTTCCTCCACTTGCTGGGACGACGCATTTTAATTCCATTTTGCCATCTGGTCCCAGACGATACTTAAAAGTGGAACCCAAGCCCCATTTTACGGAGATGGTGCCCCTGAAACATCTGTTCCAACATGATATTTTCACAACACGACCAGTTTTGCCCTCTCCTCCTTGTAATGAAAATTAATTGAATATGCATTTTACTTAACACATTTAAAATGTATTAATGCTATGCGTGTATTTGTAGAATCACATTTTTAACATTAAAAAAAAATACAATGTTCTTAGCTTTCCTAAAAGAATAGTTGATAATCCCATTTAATTCTCGGAACATGAGTTTTATTACATAAGCCATTTTTGCAAACTCAAGTTCTAATAATCCTTTGGATAGAAACTACTTTATCATCCAACGACGATTAAATGTTCAGTATAGTTAAAATAAGTTTACCTCTTGACTAAATAGTGTAATTTCAATCACAGATAAATTAATTTAACCATGAAATTACTTTTACAATAAAAGTAATTTGGGTGAAACCTCTTTCTACTTTTAAAATGTCTTGTATAAACTATTTTGAAATCAGAATGAAACAACTTTACTTATTTCATCAAAGGAATTCGGGCGTGGAATGGGTTGCCTGAAGAATCCACGAAAACCAACACTTTATCAACATTTAAATCTGTAATAAAAATACAGGACTAAACACAAACCATAGATAAGCGTAGGACGCAATAATCTTCTTATAGAAGGAGCGTCTGTAAACAGATAAGATAAGATAAGATAAAGGTTATACTTGTTACATTGAAATTTTTCATTAAGTTTAGCTTAAAGTGATTTCTACAAGTACTTTTTTCCATTGAAAAACCACAGAAACCTCATAAATTTTTAGAGAGTGATTGTGGTATAAGCAGATAAAGTATTGCTTTTTCAAACAGCGAAATGCGCCCTCCTGTAACGCTTTGAGAATCATCGTGACACGCAAGCTGTCACTTTACTACGAGGCGGGTATTGAAACAATGCTTTCAAGATGGAATACTACTCTAGTAACGTACTATATATTTTAGCATATTAATGAATTAATTCTTATCACAATATAACGTCCTGATTGTCCGACTGCCAGTGTGGTTCCCGGGCGACAGTGGCTCCAACAAAAATGCTCTTTGCTGACCGCAGCGACTTTGACACGGTAATCACGTACGTAAAATATATGTATTTTGACTCATATTTGTAAAATCGGCTTGAAATTTGTTAAAGTCGTACTGTTCCTCAAATAAGTCACAACAGTGACAGCCAATAAAGACCCATCACAATAATTCAATCTAATTAAATATTTAGTATATTCAAACAAAATCAATTTACGTTAAAATTGAGCATGCTACACATTCATCCAATATAATTGGGGCTCCAGGCTTTAGTTTAAGTTTTCGTGTTACCTTTTTTGTTTGTGTAAAAGAAACCTTTTATTGTAAGAGAGAAACATTTGCTTTGAGATGACTTTCGCTAGATGACCATGTTAACGTGTATACCAATGAGCAATTAGGAAGTTTTCTAGTGTGTTTTCTTAATACTATCGACTACACATTTTTTCCTTAATACTCAGGTGCCCGTGTTTCAGACCTGATGAAAGAGTGGGCCGTGTTGTGCTTGTCCTTTATGTAGCAGGAAGTACACAGGCCGTAGTCCTCACACACCTGACACTTCCATCTGAAGCCGTCGATTCCCCTTTCCCTGCAGCCATTGCACTTTGCTGGGTGAAAAACACCTTTAACAATATATTAATTTCATATGTAAATATAGGTGTTGCACGTGAACAATCAGATTCAGCTGTTGAATACATTTGAAATTTAAAAAAAAATAATGATGTGGAATAAGATTAATAGCAGAATACGTCTTTAAAATGTTCAGTTATCTTTGAGATCTAAAAATTTAAGGTTGAAAAAATGTTTGCTTACCGATATTTAAATATTTTAATGCTCAACGGAGGTAAGATATTTGAAATACTTCTTTTTTTTTATCTTTAATACATTGGGTTTAAATTTAAATTTTACATAGGTTTCATAGGTTCATTATACGTAAAAGCCCAAATTTTTAACCATCGAAATTTAAATATTGAAACATCCTTAAGCAAATTTATAAAAATATTACTTTTTTTTTAAAATACAAAAGTTCAATAAAATCGTTGATTATAATAAAAAATGGTTCTCAAACAGAGAGAACCTTCTTTATGAATTCAATCTTTTCCAGTCAAAGTTTACTTTATAAAATCTTTTTCCTATAAAACGTCACCGAACTTAAAATCGTGAGAAAATTTCAAACTGATAGACATATGGGAAGTGCTTCAATATAAATGTTAATAAAAATCATCAATCCTACCGAAATGACATGCATACTCAGAGAGTTTTTAATCATTAAAAAATTTATTTAATTAATATTTATTTACACAAAAAGCATAAATTTCCCTAATTTCTTTTTATTGATTGTCTTTTACTCACATCAATATAGACATAGTTAGATACATTTAATATAATTTAATTATGGTGTTAGTTTAGCTTTGGGGCTGTCCATAAATTACGTCAACAAAATAGGGGGGGGAGGGGGTCTGAAAATTTTTAACAATTTTTGACAAGGGGGAGGGGGGGAGGTCAAGAAAAGTTGACGTCAACAATGTTACTTTAAAAAAAATAAATTAATACTTAACTGAAGTTCACTTAACAAATGAAAGTTAGACAGCGTTTGTAGTCCTGTGTTACACACTCTCCCAACCTTCAGTATTTTAATTGATCTAACCCTATTCCTAGTTTTTAAAAACCGTGCTGTGCTTTTAGAGACCCCACACAATTCAATATAGACACACGAGATGTTTACTGGTAACACTTATTTTTTCAAAGTTGTTGTTTGTTGGTCTGCTGTGCAGTAAGTAGACAGTCTACATTATACTATTTGAATGTCTATATATAAATTATAAAATGCACTATTGGTTATACTAGACTGTATTAGAAATCATTGGCTTTCACTGTGAAATTAGATTAGGTCTAACGGTCTAAGTCTAAAGTTAAAGATTAAATGATTAAAGTTAAAGGGTAATCCTGCAGTTTTGGCACCTATATTATTTTAAAAATATTTTGCAGCGAATTAATGATTAATATATATTATATTTTTGCTATTACAGTACTAATTTTTTAGTTTTTTTAACTTCTAAGGCATTTTTCGGCTCTAAACAATACATAGTTAACATAGTCATAGTCCGAACTCGATACGAACGATAAACTATACAACTATTTTTTTGGATCACCCTACTTGCCGAGTTGTCACAGTAAGATGCCAAATAAAATGTTCTCAAGTACAAACAAACAAAATAAGAATCAAACGTCTAGTAACGAAATAAAAAATTAAATATCAGGTAAAATCTTTATTGATCTTGTAAGAACAATAAAATATATATTGATCTTCTTAGAACAATAAAGTAGATGAATGGTTCCTGGATAATTTTTTAAAAAACTTCTTCAGTAAGTAAATTAATTTTAGCATGGGTAACAAATCTGGCTAGCAAGGTGCTAGATAAACAAAATGAATGTATTTACAAGAGCCAAAAAAATGCCTAAGAAATTTTAAAAACTAAAAAATTAGCGCTGTAATAGTTAAAATATAACATATATTAATGCATTTAATAATTAAAAATGAAAGTTCTCAGGAGAAAAGAAAATTAGCAGCGAAATAATATACGTGCCAAAACTGCAGGCTTATCCCGGCCCTTATTTGAAGTCTTAAAAATACAGTACATGTCTAGAATGTTTAGAATTATGATTAATTATGAAATATTGTTAAATAGGCCTAGGCCTAATTATTTTTCTTCCCTGGTTTTGTGTTTTTTGTTTTTGTTTTAAATAACAAATTTATTAACAATTGAATTAATAACTTAATTTTTGTTTTTTTAGATGTACAATGGAGAAACCAAACTTTCACAAGTTGTTGTATGAAGGATATTTGAAGGCATTTCCCAACAAGCGCAAGCAAGACTCTTAAAGAGAAGTAACTGAAATTTGGAATAAATTGAAAAAAGAGGATGATTTGCCAACAAAAGTAGATTCGTTATTGAATAGTTATGCCGCCTTAGCACAGAAAAATAAGGCAACATTAATGAGCTTCTGGGCAGACCAGTCTATGAAGAGTGTAAATGTTCTTCCTAAAAAAGCAGCCACACATGTAAAAATTGAAAAAGAAGTTGTGAAACATCAAACACAAACCATTCAACAAGACCACATAGAAATCGATTTAGAAGCTTGTCCATTAAGTACTACTTGTGATGAAAAATCTGTAAAATACAAAGCAAAAGTACAAGGTGAATTACTGAGTCAGATAAGCATCTTCAAGACCGATTTGATTGGCTTGTATAAACGAAAAGAAAGTGGTGTTTTAAGTTCAGATCAGGAAAAGGAACTAAAAGGAAAAAAAATTAAGGTTGATGAGCTAGAAAAAAAACTGAAAAGAAAGAAATATGAACAAGAAAAACAGAAGATATACCGTAAAAAGAAAAAAGAAACTTTAGCGCAAATTTGTGCTGAAAATCCTGACGTCAGCAGCAAATTAAAGATCCGACAGAAAGCTGGTCGACCAACAATTGAAGAAGATCAGCCGCTCCTTTTAAAAACCATTCTTGACATTGCATTGTATGGGTCTGCTGCTCACGACAAAAGACAGAGTGAAATTTATCGTAGTGTTAGAAATCTCGATGATTTGACAGAACAATTTAAGATTCAAGGTTTACAAATAAGTAGAAGCGCTGTTTATACTCGCCTTTTGCCAAAACGAAGTTTATCATCAGAAGGCAAACGCCATGTAACAACTGTGCCAGTGAAGTTAATTCGAGCGCAAAATGATTTACACTCAAAACACATTGATGGTAGGTTTTGTACAGCTACTTTGAATCACCTAGAAGAAGTGGCTTCCTTGTTAGGTCCTAAAGAAGTATGCTTCATCAGTCAAGATGACAAAGCCAGAGTCACCATTGGATTGACAGCAGCTAACAAGCAAGCTCCAGTTTTAATGCATGTCGAATACCGCGTTACATTGCCTGATCACGACTGGGTAGTAGCCTCTAGACACAAACTCATACCATCTGTTTATGCTGGCATTGAAATCCAAAAAGACGGTTTAGTGAAAACCGAAGCTGTAACATATGCAGGCCCAACTTACATAGCCATCAGATCAGGCAAGCATTGCTCATCATCAGCTTATAGCCATGGACTGGACTATGAAAGGCTGCTTGAATTGGAAGAGTTTGACATTGTTACAAAGGATCCAAGCAACAAGATGATCAAACCGATTCTTATTATGTCTGTGGATGGTGGACCTGATGAAAATCCAAGGTATCAAAAAGTTATTGATGTGGCCATCCATCATTTTGTGAAGCAGAACATTGATGCAATGTTTGTAGCAACTAATGCGCCTGGTAGAAGTGCGTATAATCGAGTAGAAAGGCGAATGGCTCCTCTTAGTCGAGAACTGTCGGGACTAATTTTGCCACATGAACATTTCGGAAGCCACCTCGACACACAAGGTCGAACAATTGATGAAGAGTTTGAAAAATTAAACTTCAAATATGCTGGCGAAACATTGTCAGAAATATGGAAGCAAGTAAGCATAGACAATTTTCCAACAGTGGCAGAATATATTGTGCCTGAAAAGTTTGAGCTTGAAGTTGAAAATGTAATAATCAAAGATCAAGTTTGGTACCAAAAACATGTAAGGACAAGTCAGTACTTTCTACAAATTGTCAAATGTTGTGATTTAACTTGTTGCCAACCGATTAGAAGCTCATACTTTGATATTATTGCTGATCGATTTATCCCCCCGCCAATTCCAATCTGCCAAACTAATGAGGGCCTTAAAGCACCAGAAGTATCTGATATAAACTCACATAGATTTCCATCTCTTTTCTTCAATCAGTCTGTGAAAGTTGAAAACATACTACCTAGATCAGCAAAAGCATTCTAAATTCTTCCATATGATATATATTGTTCATCTATTCAGTTGCTAATGTTTGAACGGATCTGTAAAATATGTCACCTTTATGTTGCTTCGCAAGCCATGTTAAAGAAGCACGTTCAACAGCACCAACGCTGTATGCCTGGGCCCAGTCAAATACTACATGCACCCCAACAGCAAATAATTCGTCCAATGCGAGTGGCAGCCAAAAGACAGAGAGAGCTCATGGCAATTATTGCTTATGGAGAGATGTTCAGTGCAGAATGGCTAGATGAAGAAAATGTTGACTTGTCTGGTGTTTCGGTTCCACAAGAAAGAATTCAGCCAGAACCTATGCCAATAATAACAATTGAGGAACATTTGACATCTCCATGGGAAGATATAGAGGCTAAGATAAAGGATTTGGATTTGTTTGAAAAAAAATATGTTTAATATATACATTAAAGGTGTATTTAGAGTTTAAATTTTTAATCTCATTTCTGCTTGAAGTTAGAACAAGTCTTTGTAAATATTTTAATTGTCTTAAAAATTTAAAATGTTATATCAATTTGAAATATGTTCATAATTTAAAGATGTTGGGTAAAGAGAGGTAATAAGCATCAGGTTTTCAACATGTTTTCTTTTTTTCCTTTGAAATCAAAAAATATTATTACATTCAAACAACTAATGCTTTTAAGTCATAGGCAACCTATATTTCTATAAGGGAAAATTTTTATTCAACATAATTATGAAGCAAAATAGCAAAAATATACTAAAAAGTTTGACCAAATTCCTCTTAAAATGCTCTCCATTCAAAATAGTACAGGAAAAATCCTTCACCTAAGACCCGTTTTAAGTTTTATTATTTTTTAAACATTGCTTCCTTTGTAGCAGCACTTGGTATACAAATATCAGTAATTTTACTTTAAAAAATGACATACCCAGATTGTTAAAGGTGAAAAAATGTACTTAATTAGTATAGATGTACTTGTAACTGAGAGAAATTTGAAAATCTCAGCTTAAAAATATTCTTTTATTACCAAAACAAAGATGTCCCAACTGAGCAAAAATTTTAAGACATGTTTGAATAAAACAGGAAACTGCAGAAAAAATTCACTCATACAAATATAATGCAAAGTTACAGTCAATGCCATAGGCTAGAAACCCAAGTTTTGTTTTAAATGATTCCCAGATTATTTTGTTTCTTTCCACCATGTAGACCTTAATGCCTTTCTTCCCTTAAAAAATGGCTTCAAGCATTTTACTCAATGACCCCAGTAAGTGGAGCCTATTGCCCCACGGGGCCTTTTACCCTGCTTTACCCTAATGTGTAAACATTTTTGTAAACTCTGTAATCTCTTTTCTGTTTAGTGTAAGCCTTTGTAGTTATGAATTGGAAATATGTCATAAGTTAAAAGTTTATTGAACTTTGTTTTTCTAAACATTATTCTTTTTATTATTTATTTATTATTTTTTTGTTATATTTTTTTTTGGGGGGGGGTGTATCAAATGTTGACGTAATTTTATAGGGGGGGGTCTCTGGAAGTTTGACAAGTTGTTGACAAGGGGGAGGGGGGAGGTAAAAATCGCCAAAAAATTGTTGACGTAATTTATGGACAGCCCCTTTGCCATTAGTGATATCACCTTTTGTAATGAACTCACCACATTGACCATTATCAAATGCCAACAGATCATAAACGTTATGGTGTCCCGCCTGGTAAGTTTTTCTGACCCCCGAGTCCCAGACCACATCCACACATTTTTCTGGAATTGAAGATCCAATCCCCACCCCCTCCCCCCCGATTTCTACCACGGTACCAACGTGACCTTCTCTACCGTCGTCGTCGCTGTACCTCCAGTCAGGTTAACGAACAACACGTAACCCAGCTTTCATTTCATGAGTTCTTAAATAGATAGTGTATATTTTTTAAAATACATAATGAGACAGTTTTATTTACTTAATGGACAAAAATTCTGAGCCTTTCGATCATGTTCCGCGATATAAATATATAAATAACTATATCTATATACATAAATACATATATATATATAAAGGATGTTTACAATCACGAACCCTCATAGGACTACCACATAATTTCTCTTGATTGATCCTAGCTCATTAAAGTGTGTATAGTTTACGTTTTACTAAACAATGCCAAAACCGATTAAATGTTTTTAACTTTTTGAAACAGGTTGCACAATTTAAATAGCACACACACCCTGGAGTAAAGTTAGAGAAAATTGTGAGACTTGAAAATTTGAGTTATTAACTAAATGAGTCTTTTTTTCAAAGTTGAATTATGATTCTGGAGAAAATGATTTATTATATCCTCTATAAAAAGTAAATAGAACATTAACAATATTTAAATGAAGCCAATATCTTTCCATATAACTTTGTAATTGTCCTATTCAAACAAAATCAATTTACGTTAAAATTGAGCATGCTACATATTCATCCAATATAATTGGGGCTCCAGGCTTTAGTTTAAGTTTTCGTGTTACCTTTTTTGTCCTATTTTGTCCTATTATGTCTTATAATGAACTATAACACACGACCCTGAGCACTTCTGAACATATCTGGGAGGTTGTCGTACTATGTGTTCTTAATTTGTTGTGTTTGACTCATCTCTCTCTCTCTCTCTCTCTCTCTCTCTATATATATATATATATATATATATATATATATATATATATATATATATAAATTAACATATGTATGTATGTATGTATGTATGTATGTATGTATGTATGTATGTATGTATGTATGTATGTATGTATGTATGTATGTATGTATGTATGTATGTATGTATGTATGTATGTGTGTATGTGTGTATGTATGTGTGTGCGTGCGTGCGCGTGTGTGTGTGTGTGTGTGTGTGCATGTCCCTTATAGCTGACTAAACCATTCAATTTATCGCCATGAAACTTTAGGACTTTAGGAGATTGTTAAGTCCCCTTCGGGATGGTAACTGGCACAAACACGATTTAACATTGACACTCATGGGTGGGGTCGGGGAACGTAAATGTCTTTTTTTCTTATATGACCTATATAAAAATGAGTTTAAGCCTTAGCTACTTAGAAAGTGAATGGATCCTAACTAAACTTGGTACATAGAAACTTGATAGCCCATATTTAAATACTGTAGGGCTGTAGGGCATTGAATCCTAATGCCCAAAATCTTTGTTTTCGTAAAAGTTTAAGATTTTATTGCCTTTATAATTTTAAATTATCTTTAAAAATAATGACAAACATATTTATTATGATCCAAATTGAAATGAACAAGTATTTCAAAATTCAAATCTTACACCGATGGGACCTGGGCCTTAATGTTATTTTTTGCTTACCTACATTATATAACAATTGTTTAAGCGTTAGCTACTGAGAAAATGGATTGATCTTGACCAAACGTGAAGTATAATAACAAATATATCCATTATTATTCAGATTGAAAATAACTTTCAAATTCACTTTTCCCAAATTAATAATCACACAATTATGTGAATGATTAACATAGTGGTCCATCATATTATTATATGTTTTGTTTAATTAATATATCAACGTTATAAAGTAAGTATTTTTATAAACTTATGTGTTAACATTTTAATGTAAAACTCGATGCGCCCGGCTGCTGGTAATATAAACTCTAAAATTATTTTCATATTGTTTCTTGTTAAATGTCAGCACTCATCTTGCGTTGATATTAGAAAAACTGATAAGGGGCCGTCCATAAAGTACGTCACGCTCCAGAGGGGGGGGGGAGGGGGTGTAAGAAAGTGTGACAGTTTGTGACAGGGGGGAGGGGGTCCGGCCATGTGTGACGTCACGGTGTTTTATATTAAATTTTATTTATTTTCTTAATAAAAAACAACATTTTTGTTCGAAAGTGTGACGTAATCTAGGGGGGGGGTCCGAGATTTGTGACAGTTTGTGACAGGGGGGAGGGGGGAGTTACAAATTGTCAAAAATAGAGTGACGTACTTTATGGACAGCCCCTAAACAGCAGTCATTGTTATATATGTTTATAACGTCAAAGCTTTGTTACTGTGTATACGTGTAAGAATTACTCCTATAGCCCACCCACGATATAACCAGACATTAAACATATACCCATACTCTAAGCACAACAACAAATTTGACGTTTTAAGTGCGGTATTAACTTTAATGTTTTAGCATTAAGAGTGGGCGTTTGGTTTATTTAAAACTGTCATAGAAACTGGTGTAGTCAAATAATCGTATGTGACTGTAACACTCAGCAAACACTCCATAGTTTGAAGAAAGTTTTTGATCTTCTTAGCAGAAGACTCTTAAATATTAAAATGATACCTAATAAGTGTTTCATTTTGATGAAGGTCAAACTATTCCAACAGATTTTCAATGGTTTCTGATGTAGTTTGAGACTATGTCTGTACTGTAAGTTCATGCACATATAGTTACAAAACGTAATGTCCTTAGTAGATCAATGCAAAGATGCTGCACGTATTATAATTAATTGTTACCAGCAAGATGAAAAGATGAACTAAGTGCACTGGTTCGATAATTACACGACCGAAGACAAGTATGAACTGATGTTAAAACAACTATCGACCGAAATTTATTATTTAAGAATGCTTAGAAAAATGAAGCGAGAAAATCAGTATTCAGAGCGAGAGAAGATTATGTAATGACTAGTTTGTGCTGCGGCGCCCCCTTTTTTTTATGGGCGCCTCGGCGCCCACCTTTTTCAAAAGCCCAACTAACTTGTCCTTGTATGATAAATACGTAATATTAAAATTTCTTAAATGTACACAAAGTATTTTATAATAGTTTTTTTTTAAATTTTATTTTTTATATTAAAAGCCCAAGTAACTTATCCTTGTATGATAAATACGAAATATTCCTAAAATGTTAACAAAATATGTATATAATATAGGTTTTACTGCAGCGCCCTTTTTATTTAGGGCGCCTACGGCGCCCACTTTTTTCAAAAGCCCAACAAACTTGTCCTTGTATGATAGCTACGTAATATTAAACTACCTTAAATGTACACAAAGTAATTTTAAATTTAAGTTGTAGGGGGGGGTCAAAAGCCCAAGTAACTTATCCTTGTATGATAAACACGAAATACTCCTGAAAATTAAACAAAGCATTTATATTATAATTTTTACAGTGCTAATCACCACACAATTTTTAAACTAATTTTAGAAAGCAGCGCACCAAATTACTGCACCAAAAATAACTATTTGAGTCAATCAGCACTGCTTACAACGCAAAATTAAAAAAAAACAGAGTGATTTCCCTTAACGTTAGGCGGCAGTTATAATTGAACGTAAATATATATATGATATTAATTTTTATATCTAGCAGCTCATACTCATAGGCAAAAGATTGATGGTATCTAGGTCGAAGTAAAAATAAACTGCCGACCCGTTTTCGGAAACACTATGATTTGTATTGAACTTCTGTTGGAGTCATTTGTAAAATAAAACAAACCCGTAAAAACAAAGTTTTTGACTATAAATCCCTTATATATGAGACATAACTAAAAGTATTGATTATGTTCAAAAGCGACAAATATTTACAGACTGAATCTGTCTTAACTCATCTTTGCTTTTAACCCGGGGGGGGGGAGTGGGAGAGGGGAAATGTCTTGTCACCGATTGCTGGACCAAGCTCAGCGTGACACGCAAAATGTAAACAAAAGCACGCCGATACACCTGGTTTAGACACGAGATGTGTTCACCGGTGGCTGGCCTGAAGTCAAATGACCCTTAAAATGTAAACATAGCGACCGCTACATATAGTTTATATATATAAACTAAAAATGCATTAATTTAATTACGGTACGTTCGATCGATCTGAAATTTTGATACGATGCATTGTTTGGTGACACGGGTCCGTGTGTCAAATTTCAGCTCGATGGCTTTACGGAAAGTGGGTCATTTTTTAATTCTGTTTTTCCGCGGGCGGGCGGGCACAAGACAGAGACGGCGATGAAGTTAATATAAGGGATTTAAAAAAGAGTCATTGACACTTGTCAATAATTATTTATATTTACCTATTTACCTATCTTTAAAATTGGAATAATTAAAATACTTTCTCTAACCACTGTCATTTTCATCTTTATTGTTTTGAAATTATAGAGAAAGAAGAACTTTGAAATTTGCCTTTGATGTAATTGGGAAATATTTAAATTCAAATTAGCGAAGTATTTGCTTTTGAACTAAGATAGATAACTTTAGAGTAGCTTTTGTTTCTGTTCCTAAATGAAAACTTCTGTATCAAAACACAATACTTTACTTCCATGAATGTATTAGGATATGTATAATTTCCTTTAAAAGCACATACTACTGTATTTCCGAGTTATAATTTAGTCAAAGTTATTATTAATACATTTTTCCTTATTCTTAAATATTTGTGTGTTGGTAGACTTTGTAAATTAATAAATGGTGTTTGTGTTATCAGGAAATTGTGTATACATAGCTTATACATTTTATATTTTACTAGCTTAGCCATCACGCGTTGAAACAATATCACAATAAGAGAAATTCATAGAGCCATTGACTGGTAATTTTAATAGAAAAATATTCGAGCTACCCTCACAGCAGTGTACTCAAAACCTTCCCAGAGATTCGTGGCTATCTGATTAATAAAATAAAACAAACCCGTAAAAACAAAGTTTTTGACTATAAATCCCTTATATATGAGACAGAACATAAAGTATTTACAAATATCTACAGACTGAATCTGTCTTTACTCCCCTTTGCTTTTAACCCAAAAGGGGGGATGGGCGTGGGAGAGGGGAAAGGTCTTGTCACCGATCGCTAGGCCGAGCTTACCGTGGCACGCCAAATGTAAACAAAAGCACGCCGGTTTACCTGGTTTAAGCACGAGATGTGCTCACACCGGTGGCTGGCCTGAAGTCAAGTGACCCGTAAAATGTAAACGATAGCGACCTCTACACTCTACATATAGTTTATATAGATAAACTAAACATGCATTAATTAAATTACGGTACGTTCGATCGATCTGAAATTTTGATACAATGCATTGTTAGGTGAGACAAGTCCGTGTGCCAAATTTCAGCCCGATCGGATAACGGGAAGTGGGTCATTTTTTACTTTTGTTTTTCCGCCCGCCCGTCCAAGACAGACAGAGACGGCTGTGAAGTTAATATAAGGGATTTAATAATATTTGTCCATATTACATTTGACAAAAAATAAAGACATTAAGGGCCCACTTGCATGATTGGAGCAAGATGTTAAGTTCAAAATCGCTGAAGATTTCAATCGAAACGTTTACGAAAAAAATAATTCATGCCCCTTGCCCTGAAGGAATGGACTCATTTCATTCAATATAATAATTTCTTAATATTAAAATAAACCATTAACATCCTGAGTGTAAAATAATTGTTCTATTCTAAATTATTCACGCATAATAAAAATTTTAAAAACGTCTTTTCAAATATAGTTTTTTTTTAAAATCATAAACAGGACAGATTTGACAATTGTAGAAGCAAATTGCTCAGCTCCCGCTATGATCATGACAAGTTTTGGTTCAGATCTCATTAAGGATTTCCTCAGGGAACTATTTGAGATCGTCAGCTACGTTGTCATCTGTAGCATCATTGCTGTTTTTGGTATCGTTGCCAACATCATCAACATCGACGTATTCTATAAACAATGTCTGAACTCCACCGTCAACATCAACTTGACTGGCCTGGCAGTCTCCGACTTGTGCAGTCTCGTCACACTCCAGTGGTTCAACGTCTGCGTCGATCCTAATTTCATCAACTCCGGTGTCCCCACGGTGCCGTCTGAGATGGAACACTTGACAGGTGGTCTCCCCCACGCCTGCTTTGATAGAATAGTTTGCTGGATCATCATGTACATGACGGCTGAATGATGTTTGTGCTTCACCATGCCGTTGAAGATCAAACACGTGAATACGCCCAGGAGATCCACATACGTCATCTTCTCCATCTACATCCTGATGATATCATATGTGATGCCGGAATACACCACCATGTACATCGGCTGGAAGTTCTTCCCCAACAAAAACCGAACCCTCCTAGGATTGATCCGAACGGAGAACAATAAAGAAGTATCGGGTATGACATTTCTTCTTTACGCCGTCTATATCTTGGTATCGTTTTGTGCGGTAATCGTATTCACCACTATTTTAGTCGTCAAGCTTAAACATCAAGCGAAATGGAGACAAACATCTACTTTTGATGCCAAACAATCTGATACCATCTCGAGCCGAGATAAGAAGGCAATCAACATGGTGATAGTTATAGCCTGTGTGCTGATTGTCTGTTACACACCATCCATTCTTCTCTGTGTTGTTGGGTTTATGGAGCGAGAATTCTTTGAGTTGGAAAGTTCGCAAATATTTTCTTCACGACGTGGTCTTTTTGGTACGTTTTGAGATCCTTCAACTCCTGCGTCACTATAATACTCTACTATAAAATGAGCACTAGATATCGACGCACATTCCGTGACATGTTTGCTACATTGTGTAGTTTTACAGGAGATGGTTTAGCTTAGTCCTGTTACGTCATTTAGTGTGCGCATTTTTTGTTGTTTACATTGATGTTTTTAAAATAATAAGTAGCACTGTTAAACAGAAAGTAAATGTAATTGTAATCTAGGTGAGTTACTCCGTCAATGGGGAACAACGAAATGAAACATAAGAATGTAATTTGTTATATTTAATTATGATTTTGTTTCCTTAAAAGATTGTTAGAAATATAGCCTTCTTTTTATTCTTCGTTCTCAATTTGAGTTTTGCGTGCCGACGAGTTTTGCGCTAAATGGCCCGTGGTCTCCGACTTCAGCCTGCTGTTATTTCTGGATGTGCTTCCATAGCCTTTGGTCAGCCCATACCATCTGCAAGGCAGCAGTTTATTTTGGCAAGTGATGCAGCGTTCACAGGCCACGGCTATAAGGGCATATAAAGCGTACTTGTCGAAAATCGAAATAACACTGTAATGTCTTCTTTATATGACATTACGCATTACCCAGCCACCTTTTATTTCCCTAACTAATTTTAGGTACCCACTCGAAGCTGGGTGGACCCGACGCCCTAGGCCCCGGAAACAAATCCTTGGCTTCCCATGGAACCCGTGACCAAAGGTACGCCAGTCGATCACGTTGCAACTCGACCACCATATCCATAGAAATAGAGCCGTGACCCTTAGTCTTATGCAGCAACATCTCTAATATATCATATTAATTTAACCATGCCCTCATAATTTCTCTAAAAACCCCCCCACACACACATAATATTCTATTTTATGTATAGTCAATCAACTCTATTGTTTTAGAAGTATAGACGCTTTTTCTGGGTTTATTGCACACGCATTTACCAATGCGACCCATCGGAACTATGGCATCCAAATTTGAATAACTCAAACAGTGAGCTGAAGAAGTGATATCTGTTGTACAGTCATCTGAGATTGTGTCATCTAGATATTGCTAGAGAACTTCTCCTAGTGAGGGATTTTTCCATTCACTATTTTTCTTTTTTAATTCGTATCAGTTTAATTTGTTATATTGCATTTATAATTGTTTCCTGTATTATATCAAAAGAACACAAACGTTTAAAATATATTTGCAGTGTTCTGTTGTGATTTGTTATATATATATATAAATTAGGACTGCGGAAATTAACGATTAATTTCTCGATTAATCGTTAAAAATTTTTAACGATTAAATTTTTTAAAACTATTAATGGAACAACCTCTTATAAATGTACTGGAAGTCAAAAAGTAAAATATTTCGGCCGATAAATATAAACTAATTTTCGGACAATTACACGAACATTTTGGTTTTAAACTATTGACTCACGTGAATGTTCAAAATGTAGATAAAGGTTATTGTGTCCATTGAGAGAAATCGTTTGCCTACCATAAGTCTAAGCTTCTTTGGTCCGTGTGAAAAGTACTCGCTTCCAAAGTTGCACAACGTTCATTTTTTGTGTGCAATATTTTTACAAAATTTGCTGCGAGGTGATTCTAAACTCCTGCGTGGCGTCGGTCAAATATCTGCGCAGCCGCACTGCTTAAAGGGAACATTGCTACCATGGTTCCAACACTTCGCTTACATATCACCTGCAAACCAAACATCCACTACAGTATCAGAAACTTCAGCTGAGACAATCTAAAGCTATGTGAACAATTGTTAAGCTCGACTGGTTATATTGTCAAATAGACCCGCTCATCACTTGAACCAAATCATGTCAACACACTTATCTGTTTACGTTGCAGGTTTAAAAAATGTCATATAAAGAAGACATTCCAGTGGTATTTAGATTTTTGACAAGTACGTTTAATAAATGTTACTTATGACACGATACATTTTAATTTTTGGCTTTAATCGAAATTAACGATTAATTAATCGTTAATTTTTCAAACGTTATCGATTTAATTTAAATTAATCGCTAACAGCCCTAATATATATACATATATTCAATCCGTCCTCAAGGGACGTTGGCATTGTCTTCTTCTTCTCTGTCCCTGCCTTACTACTGGCTCGTCTGTCTTGGCTCCTAGCTGTGATGGTTTGTTCCGTGGCATGAGTACCTCCCGCTCTTTAGAGCGCCAGAGAGTACGTTCGTCAGCAAGACCCTTCCACTTTTTGTCGTCAATGTGTGCCTGTAGCAAACGATATATTAAGAGGACGCACTAAAGAATCATGTATAGTTTTTTTTTATAATCATAATTAATAATAATTTGAGAACTTTTATAGCACAGTATCCCAGCAAGCAGATGGGCAGATATCGCTTTACAAAAACAAGTATACCGGAAGGTAGCAACACCTTTATACGATGCGTTCACGTGAGGAACATTATTTTCGAAGGGAAAAGAGTTGAATGGTTGATATGGAATTATGCATTGAATTAAAATGACATTGTTTTTCTAAGTAAATATGGATTGGATGAAAATGTCACAATTTTATTAATTAAACATAAGGTGGATAAAAATGTCACCGTTTTGCTTAGTAAACATGGCTTACATGAAAATGTCATTGTTTGGCTAAGTAAATAAAGATTGGATGACGATGCCTTGGTTTGGTTATGTAAACTTGTATTTCATGATGAAGCAATAGTTTGATTTAGCAAATATAGATTTTGATGACGATTTCATGGTTTAATTAAGGAAATTAGGCTTAGTTTACGATGTCATGATTTTGCTAAGTAAATGAGTAATAATAAGTTGATGGTTTTTATGACAATGTTGAAATATTTGTGATCTTGTGAGCTGGTATTAATAGATGACATGAACAGACTAAACAACATTGTCATTCTATTAATAAGTGAACTATCTAATAATCATATCTTATCTTATCTTATCTGTTTACAGACGCTCCTTCTATACAGAAGATTATTGCGTCCTATGCTTATCTATGGTTTGTGTTTAGTCCGGAATTTTTGTTAGAGATTTAAATGTTGATAAAGTGTTGGTTTTCCTGGTTTCTTCAGGAAACCCATGCCACGCCCGAATTCTGGACGGGAAGAACAAAAATTTGTATGTGTTTGTTCTTAATAATATTTCCAGACGCCATATAGAAAGAGCATAAATTATTGCATTCATTAATATACATTTTCGCTTTCGCAAATAAGATGTATACATTAATTTCAAAGACATTTCAATGAAATTTCAGAAAATTGCTTTAAAAAATCATTTAGGAGAAAGAAAAAAGTCTACATGCACCATAACTTACAAACAGAAGGGTGCAGATTCCCAAATAAGGACACAAATCTTTTAAATTTTATATTGCTCTATGAGTTGTTTTTTTAATTTTTTTTACTGCAGGTAATGTTTTATATAGTTTAAAGAAATATTAAAACTATTATAGCTACATTCTAATGACTTAAATCCGTGTAAATTTTAAATTTACAATCTAAAGGTGAAAAATATGATTGAACATTAACAAAACTGAGCTATATGTTCCATCATTTGACTTATAAAAGGATAAAGCATTGAATATCGCTTTTTTAAATTCTTTTTCTTTTGTATGATTAATGGAAATCTTTAAAAATTATTGACATTCATTGGAACGCCGAGTCCATGCAAGATAATGTGAAAGGAGCACAAATGCAGGTCATAAGTCAATAGGGCAGCATGACATTAGGGGAGGCCACACAGTACCTTCATGACCATAATGTACATAGATTTCAAGTGGTGGTTTGGTCTTAACTATGTATACAAAATGTGTGGGTCTTTTGGAGTTTTGTTATCTTTATATTTAAAATTGTTGGTACAATATATTTTATTAAGCAGATATGACTGTTGGAAGATCATGTTCCTGTCTTGTTAAGGTTCATTTTTCTTATATTCTGACTAAAAAATTTTAGCAATAAATAAATCTTAATAAAGTCATCATCAAATTTATGTATATAAACATATTTGATAAGAAATGCTTTGTGCACACTAAATAAAACACGCACTGAGTAAGAAAATAGTTGTTTGTTATTTAAATAATGATCTGAAGTTGATTATAGTCAATAAATTAAGAAGAAAGTCATTAAAGAAACACTTGTTGTTCAATGGGGTCATAAAAAGTATATCAAGCAACGCCTTTTAAAGGACATTTTAATATTTTTTTTACGGATGTTCATTTGATTCACCTGCAGATCCCGAGTCGAACAACCGTTGGAGGAAAAACACCTGAAGATATTTAATTTTTGGCAAATGATAAATATTTCTATAGTTTCTATTTTTAAATGTAATGGTGCTATTTAGTAAACAACCATAACGTTGACAAGGACAAGATTACTTCATATCTTTTTAATTAGGCCAAACTTCCGAAACAAAACATATTTTTTTTACTCTCACATTAAAAATTAACATTTAGCATGTGTGAAAAACGATGTTTGATTATTTGAAAGCACAAGATAAATTTGCAGTGGAATTTAATTTTGTTAAAAATATTTTTAATTTATAATTTTAATTTTCTCGTGCCCCATAAGTTTGATGTAAGTGCATTATACCATTGAAGACCTGCAGAAATACTTTTAAAAAAACCAAGACAGTTTAAGCTTTAATAAACTGAATAAAGGAAGTATGTACTAGCTATGCTTTGTAATCAAACTTTTAAAGTAAACTTTTACACATTGAAATGGAAAAAATGACATGAGCAGAAAAACAGTTAAAAACCCATCGTTTATCAAACTCAGGGCTATTTCAGATGGTGGATTGAATTCAAAAGAAATGGAGTCAAAATCAAAATATTTTGATGTTAATATTTTGTTTTATTTATTCTAAAATATATATTACCTCATAGCACAAAAGTTATTGTAGAAAACTCGTTAAAAGTAATACGATGTTATAGAACAGCACTGAACATGTATGTATACAAAGGCATGTATAAGGTCTTCAGGGCATAAACATTCTATAATATCTTAAAAGCATCGCCACTTTATAATGTCCTCAAGCAATGATTGCTACATTTTCCCCTCTTCTTTCATTGTTTTAATTTTTTTTATTCTTTCGTGCACTTGTAAAACGAAATGAATGATTTTGAAGAGTCTATATTTGTATTCATATTTTTCATAAAAAGAACCCGTAAAAAACAAGTTTTTGACTATAAATCCTTTGTGTACGAAACATAACTATTAGAATGTTCATTATAATACGCAGCGTAAGACAATCCAAAAATACCAAATTTTGGTTATGTCTCGTAAAACGTGTCTAATATATTGCGCACCGATCGGGAATATGTTTATAAAAAGTATTGTCAATACAATATTCACCAAATGGCGCAACAGGAAAGTATTAATAAAAGGTCGTTCAATATAATACGCACCGCGACACTCTCTATCTCAAAATTTTAACGTGATACATAGATGTAAATAAAATAACCTAAAAATTCAATAATTTAATTACAGTACATGCGATCCATCTGAAGTTTTGATGCATCGTTTTTATCATCGGCATGAGACTTCTGCAAAATTTCAGCTCGCTAGCTTACGAGGAAGTGGGTTAAAAATCAATCCAAAGTTTTTTCAACAAACAAGCCAGCAAGCAAGGGCTGCAACAGACACCACGAGTTAAAATAAAGAATTTATTTTTTTAAAAACCCGTTAAAAAAAACAAGTTTTTGACTATAAATCCTTATGAACGAGACATAACTAAAAGAATGTTTATTATAATACGCTGCAAGACCATCAAAAATACAAAAGGGTAGTTATGTGTCGTAAAACATGTTTAATAAAATGCGCACCAATCAGGAATATGTTTATAAAAAGTGTTGTCAATACAATACGCACCTTATTGCGCGACAGAAAGATTGTTCAATATAATACGCACGTGACAATATAGCAAACAAATTTAACATGACATAGAAATAAATAAAATAATCTAAAAATTCAATAATTTAATTACAGTACATGCGATTGATATGAAATTTTGTGACGTCGTTTTTATCATTGATACGAAACTGCCTGAAAAATGTCAGCTCGCTAGCTTAAGAGGAAGTGGGTTAAAAATCGATCCAAAGTTTTTTCGACAAACAAACAAGCAAGCGAGGGCTAAGACACCACGAGTTAATATAAAGGATCTAAAAATAGATACATTTTAAAACTGTAGCACATTTCCTTGTACTTTTATTTTTTCCTCATAATTATGTTCAATAGTGATAAAATCAATAAATTTCAAACTTTAAGGATAACATTAATCTTTTTAGTTATTGATTTTATTAAAATTATGAATTAATTATGCATTTTTAAAAATAATATGTTTTAAAAAATCTGTCAAGCCTTTAAATACATATCGACATAACTGCTGCATAATCATCGGATAAAAAACTTATTATAAAAAACATCGACAGCGTTTAAAAATCCTTTCCTGTTTATACGTTTTATAATGAGTATTTCACACTAAATAACTTAAAACGAAATACAAATGGCGATAAATGGGATTGACATTAAATTAAAGACAAATTTACCATTCTTGCAAAAGTCAATTGAAATATTACGAACTATGTTTTTTTCAAAAAAAAATTATCTTAATACTTGGTGTAACCGACTACTGGACTAATTAGACTTCACCGCAGGTATGTTTATTCTTTCGTTATATTCGTTTTATTTGTGTACTATTTGTTGGTTGAGGAAGGCTCTTTGCCGAAACGTACCCTGTTTTGTTACGCCCTGTAAGGCGAACTCATACCCTGTTTATATGTTATACATTTACTAATGTATAAAGGAATTTTAACAAATTTCGAAATCCAATATTATTTTCAGAGATAGTTTTTTTTAAAAAATAAATTCCATTGGCTCACAAAACTATCGTACATCTGAAACGTATCAGTGTGTTTCAGTTTTCTTTTAAAAAATAGAGGTATATATATAATATATATATATATTAGGGCTGCGGAAATTATCGATTAATTTCTCGATTAATCGTTAAAAATTTTATCGATTAAATATCGATTAAAATAATTTTAATCGATAAAAATTCGATTAAAATTAAAGAAAATATTTATAATATTTTTTAAAAATTTTAGTAATAAATAAAAAATTATTAATAATTAATAATAATATATATATATTTTTTTACGTACAAACATCTCCCGCGTAATATTAAAATGTATTTTAATAATTTATGTTGACCGGCAACTAAAAAAATGGCTGACAGCCAGAGCCGTCTTTACACCATTTTGGGTCCCCGGGCAAAGAAATAGTGTTGGGCCCTTCCCCCGCAGGAATAAAAAATGAATATATATAATATATGTAAATAAACATATTCCCATGGGGCCCATATGCTCGTGGGCCCCCGGGCCAATGACCAACGGGCCTATGGGTTAAAACGGCCCTTCTGACAGCATCAGTGCAGTTAAATTTAAACATATAACTAGAAAGTTTTGCAAATATGTTGTTTTTAAGCTAACTGCGGATGGCAAAGTCGAAGATGATGAAAACGTTTTCTGTGTTCACTGCCATAAACAATTCTCTTTTAAATGATCAAATACATCGCTGACTTACCACCTTCAGCACAAATCAATTATCAACACATTGTCATGAAATTTAGTTCAAAATATTCTTAATTTTCAATGTCCGTGAGAAATGTTCAGTTTAATAACGTCATAAATTTCTATTTTTGGTTTTAATCGAAATTATCGATTAATTAATCGATAATTTTTCAAAAGTTAACGATTAAAATTAAATTAATCGATAACAGCCCTAATATATATATATATATATATATACATAATTAAAAGCAAGACATGGATCACTTATTCATCCCATGAGCGCAAGCTTAATAGCTTCCAATTGAGGTGCCTTCGTCGCATCCTTGACATTAAATGGCAGGACAAAGTGCCAAATAGTGAGGTCCTGATACGTGCCAATATCCAAATCAGGTTCTCATTCCTTAGTGAAAGACGCCTAAGATTGCTAGGATATGTAAACAGAATGAGCCCGGGTCGTATCCCAAAGGACCTCCTATATGGAGAACTGGCATCGGGAAAGAGGAAGACAGGTCGCCCGCGTCTCCAATTTAAAGATGTCTGCCAGAGAGACATGAAAGCAGCCAGAATAAACACAAATGACCGGGAATGCAAAGCAGAAGACAGATCTACGTGGCACACAGTTGTCAAAGAGGGCGTCATAGCAGCCGAGGAAAGAAGGATGAAAGAGGCTACATACTGAAAAGCCAGGAGAAAGCACAAAACATTGGGAAGCACAGAACTCGTGTGCAAAAGCTGTGGAAAAGTCTGTCACTCAAGGATAGGACTGCTCAGCCACACGAGGAAATGAAATCCAACCCAACGGTGATGCACCATCGTCTCTCGAGACGGAAGGTTGCCTATATGAATATATATGTATATATATATATATATATATATATATATATACATATACATATTAGTGCAGTGGAAATTAAAGATTAATGAATCGATTAATCGTTACAAATTTTAATCGATTAAAATTAATTTGATTGATTAAAAATCGATTAAATTAAGAAAATATTTCTTTTTTTGTTCCACAAATGTATTAATAATTTATATTTTTTGCTTCTTACACACTTTTCCCTCGCATTATTTTTAGTTATTTAGACGTGCATACGTAAGCAAAACGCTTTTTCTTCCTTATTTCTTGAATAGCAGAACGAATTTGTTTTGCTACGTCACAAAATTTGACAGCTATGGAATTACCGCGACGTATGTGAATTCGCGCAATAATGAATCGCAACTTAACGGAATCTATATATGCGTTATAAAAATTTAATTAATCGAATTAATCGATTACTCCATTAAATGTTTTGCCGATTAATTGAACAAAAAAATTTAATCAGTACCAGCCCTAATATATGCATAATAAACATAAATATATTTAGTCATATATTTAATAAAATTGTTATTCTTCCATCCTGATTGACAAAACCACCCTGTACATCGGATTTATGGACCGTGGCATTTTGTTGAGACCTATCTTCGCCCGAAAGCTACGTCTACATATCTGACATGAGATGGTCAGATGTCACAAGGAGAGTTTACTGCTGGGACTCCTGGCCCGTCTCCTTGACTCTGCATTATTACTTTGACTTTTTGTTTCATGGATTCCCTTGAGATAGTCGTCAGGAGGTTCAATAAGTGCGGAAACAAACAGACGGCATGAATGTAGTTTGGATGTTTTTCTTAGTTTCCTTTTTTAAAAATATTTTAACCAAGTTCCAAGAACCCGCTTTATCAATGCAGTACTGTCTTGAACTTAATTAGGATAAAGTTCAATTTTGATAAGATCCGTAAACAATTAGAAAAACAAAACAAAACAAAAATAACTGACGGGGACCAATACAATAATTAGAAGATTTTAAACACATAATTTTTTAATCTATTATTATACCTTACATTTATCCGTTTACAGGTTGTAAAGGCTTTGTAATGATATTCTACTCACTATAAATAGCATTTAAAAAATGTTTATTTAATAATCTTAATTAATTAAAAATTATACGCAACGTTTTGCAAGGAGGAGATGGGGTGGAGAGGAAGGCTCATTATGCTTTCATTGTCATGCAGATTCAGGAAGTTCAGTGAGGTTATCTGAGATAACGACTCAAAGTTATTATGACATTTTCTTAATTCCATTTTTTCAGATGTCGCCGTCAAATATATAAATTTCGGTAGTTAATTGAAAAGACCAGACGACTGTGTCTAAGTGGACATAGAATGTTGAGTTTATGTAAGTATTGCATTACACGAACAAACATGTTATCATTCTTTGTTCAATTTAGGACTAAATATTTTGAAAATCTTGTTTTTTCTTTAATTATTTACGATTGTGGTGCATTTTGCCAAGTTGTTCACAGTGAGGCTAAACATCATACAAATGCCATGTAGGGTTTGTATCTTGGCACAATCGACGCACAGAAAAAGATGGAACGGAAAACTGGAATGATGTCAGATTTCATTAGTTTACAACATCATTGTCAGTTCTCAGAAAGGTTGTGGGAGTCTTAGAGTTTTTCACGATTTCTATTTTCCTGAAATCTATATTTCAGTTGTTTTTTTAAGGGAAGTGTTCTTTGTGCTTCCGTAAAACTTGCTTTGCTGCTGGTTCTTTGTTTAGTTTATTCCAAAGCTTTTCGATTATCGTATGTTCATCAGGCTTGACGGTGATCTCCCTTTGGCCTAAACGTTGTTGGCTTTTCCTGTTTCAAATAGACACGTGTTTGTTGTGCAGTTTTGCGTTTTTGGGCACTAGGAAGAAGCCTTATAGCAAGACTTTACTAGTCTCACACTCTCTCATTGATGTGATTCCAGATTATTAACAGTGGTTCAAAACCCGATGAGTGTAAAAAAAAATTTGTAAAAATAACTCTAGCTTCAAATGTCATTTTCCAGATAGGCATCATTGGTTAAATTAAATTGCTAATGTAGAAAAAATATATGAGGCAAAAATTATTATGCATTGTCTGAATCCATTACAATGATTGTTTGTTTTGTTTTTGTTTTTTGTTTTTTTGCTAAATATATGCGTGGATGTTTTTTCCCCAGTTACAACACTTATCAGCTTGGCGGTTTTCAATTCAGGGGGAGGTAAGTAAAATGTAGTTTAAAGACGTAAATTGATAAAACTTTAGGTTGTGGTTCACATCTTATATTACTTCAAAAACGTTTACCTTTCATAATTTTCTAAATGCGTAAGTTACACCAATAACATAAGACAAACCGTGTTTATCACTTTACATTCACGTTTGAAAAGCAGATGATGAATAATTCATTCGTCATTTAGATCCTGTAGTCTTTAGGACGATCACCTTTTAAAGAATCCTCCCCTTGTAGGTTGAGACAAACGGTATTTTAATCCGGCAGAGTTTTGACCGGTATCAATCTTCGAGTTCACAGATAGACAGTTAATTAAATATAAGGACAAGTCCACTGTAATAAATTAATGTTAACTTTAATTCCTACCTATAGGCGAATAATATATGCATCTACACAGACCTGGACAAGACCTTTTCATTGCTTATTAAAATTAGCTGAATAAATACATTAACAATATATCCATTTAGACCACCGAATATCAGAGGTCACAGTAATACTTAAATTCATTAAAATGCGTCGTAGATTGAATGATGCGCATGGCGACAGATAAGAATTAATCTAATTTGTCGCTAGGTAAAGAAAAAGAAACATAGCGCTCTGTAATTTTTTACCTGAATGATATACTCGACAATAATTTGTCTGGAAATTCCTTGAAATTATGGCTGTAATTGAAATGGAATTATGTGGCCTTTTGTGTATGTGTCTTGGATGCTGAGGTCGTGGTAGATAATTTACAGCTGCTTGTCGTTTTTATGGTAATCGAAGTGAAAAAAAAAGGGGGGGGGGTCGTTTTAAATTCACGAAAATAAAAGCGGACAATTAATAGAAACAAAGCGTAGTATGCGATGAAAAACGTATATCTTGTTTAAGAAAATCGTTTAATCCAGTGTTTTCAATTAATTTAAAATCGAAATTTTTCCCCACTCCACCCCCAAGGTGTTCTAAATATTCAAGTCTATGTGTCCAAGCGTTGCATTTATAGCGGGATGATCATCTATTATTCAAGTATATGTGTCCAAGCGTTGCCTTTATAGCGGGATGATCATCTATTATTCAAGTCTAATTTAATACTTATAGGTATGTTATTTCTTTTATGTAAAGCGCTGTGAGCCCAGTTCCTTACTGGGATACAGCGCTATATAAATAATCAATTTATTATTATTATTATTACAAGCGTTGCCTTTATAGAGGGATGATCATCTATTATTCAAGTCTATGTGTCCAAGCGTTGCCTTTATAGAGGGATGATCATCTAATATTCAAATCTATGTGTCCAAGCGTTGCCTTTATAGCGGGATGATCATCTATTATTCAAATCTATGTGTCCAAGCGTTGCATTTATAGCGGGATGATCATCTATTATTCAAGTCTATGTGTACAAGCGTTGCCTTTATAGCGGGATGATCATCTATTATTCGTTAAGCGGGGATTAAATGGCATTGAGTTTGTTAACATTAAGTGAATTTTTGCAGTTGAAGCAAGGATCTGCTACCAATGCTCGCAAGTTAACAGCCCCTTTTCGTGCACTACCACAGTTCAGTGCCCTGACAGTTATGTAAGTTTGTTTAGAAAGTAGGTAAACAATAATTTTGTACACATCTGAGGTGGCCAAAACACAGTTTCCAATCCCACCATCGGCTTAGAGTAATCTTGACCTTGTATGCCAGCCCTTTTAAGTTTGTTATTTCCTTCTTTATTTTCAATAAGCCATCTACTAAAATAGAACTGTCATTCTAAAGAAATTATGAAATGTAAATTACCTTCGACCTCAGTTTATTTTAAATGTTTAAATTGTTAAAGGATTGTGAGAAATTTTAACCAAAGCACGTATGACTCTATATCCTAACAGTGCTGATTTAATTTTGTCACCAGTTGTAGATATAAACTTTTGCACGCTAACGTAAATATTCAATGCTATGCCCTCATTCGGAATAAAACTAAATATAAAAATATTTTGTTTAACAAAAAGATTAGAAATAACATTTTCTAACAATCTTGATTACCTTAGCTTTAAATGTATCAATGATAGCTAGGATCATAATGTTGCTCATCCAGTGGTGATGATAAAATATGCTTCTACTTTCACACAGGATTGTTATACAGAGCGATACATTGACAGTTCCATGCGAGAGTTGTACAACTTAGGTTGTGAAACCAGACAGGTACGCCCACTGACAGACATTGAACAGTAAGAATGCTGGCCTGTAAAAATAAGTTTAGGAATGGTGCAGCCCGCCTGTGGCATTATAATTTCTTTATTTTTATGCATAACATTTTTATCAACATCGCGAAATATTTCCCTTGAAGTGAGGCAAGGAAAACAGAAGTCCTTGCTGACCGCCTGATGATGTGACATTTCAATGTAATTTATCGAGGTTGGATTGGTGTGGGATGGGGGCGTCATATCGACTGCTTTTCGGGCCACTTTGGGTATATAAGTCGGGAATATAAAAAGCTAATTTAGTCAAGTGGGACATTTTTTTTCAAATTGCAATACATCATAACAGCCTGGCTAATAAAACATCCAAATTCAACTTGACAGGCTTAACAACAATGTTAATTCAAAAACGACGAGACAGGAAAACTGAATAAAAGTGAATATTTTTAAAAAATCATCTTCACCAACAAGATCATGTTTATTACGCAGGCAGCTGGGACACCAGGGAAATACCATTTTGTGAAATTTCATTTATGACAAAATGTATACGTCATATCAGTAATACATGTCCCAGCAACACGTGAAATTGTTTGAAACCTGGGTATAGAGCCTGCAATCAAATTGCGCTGCAAAACGAGCATGCGATGCCTGGCCCAATGGTTCCAAAGAACTCAACACACAGCCACGCAGACCTGTTCGGCGACAGGATATGGCCTCTTCAGTGGCAGCCCATGACCTCTTCATTGATGGGCCATGACCTCTTCATTGACGGGCCATGACCATTTCAGTGTCGGACATTTACTTTTTTAGCGACGTGCCCTGACATGTTCAGTGATGGTCCCTGATGCCCTCAAAGACTGGTCCTGGCCTACTCACACTAATATTCTTCTTTTATACTGCTCATGTTGTACATAAATGGGCTAGAAATTAAACAGTAAATTTCAATTTATCTTTAGAAATGTTTCTCATTAACCGATATCGTTGATTGCGTCAGATATGTTCTGAGATTGAAGGCAGTCAGGTGATTGTGGGAAGGAAAAGAAATGAAAAGTCAACTGAATCTGTAGACAGAGACTAGCGGGCCACCAGCTGCAAGAGATGCTGTTTCGCTGACGACTGTAATCTTTCTCTCTGCCTCACCACAGGTAATATTTATAAGTATCTTACATGTGTAGTTATCCCTAGATATGTAAGAGAAAAAACGTTTTTCGTAACTTTCATTTTAATGTAATTAACCACACTGAAATTCTTTAGATATTGTCCTTAATTTTGTTAGGCGGTTACCACTTATTTTATTTTTTGTTGTGACTTTACATTTATTTTCAGTTAAAGAGCGATTTGTGTAGTATTAATGTTTTAATTATTTTATGCGGCTTTGTATAGCCTGGCTAGTAGAAAAATTGTTGCTTTGAAAAAATAATAACATTGACAAATTGTTTATTATCAAAACATTATCGTAAACGTTACTTGAATTATGAATTCTCTTAGCTAAATTTGCCGTTTTCCTTAACAAGTTGATTCATTTTACGTTAATAAAGTTTTGTTAACCTTTGGAAAGATCAGCACCCACTCACTCGCTGACAGACTAAACTGTCTATTGTCTTCCCACTCACTCCCTGACAGACTAAACTGTCTATTGTCTTCCCACTCACTCCCTGACAGACTAAACTGTCTATTGTCTTCCCACTCACTCCCTGACAGACTAAACTGTCTATTGTCTTCCCACTCACTCCCTGACAGACTAAACTGTCTATTGTCTTCCCACTCACTCCCTGACAGACTAAACTGTCTATTGTCATCCCACTCACTCCCTGACAGACTAAACTGTCTATTGTCATCCCACTCACTCCCTGACAGACTAAACTGTCAGTTCGAACTGTTTCGTTTTGTTTGTTGAAGTCCGATTTTATTTTGAAAGAAAGCAATTTATTTGTAAAAACATTGATTAACATATTTAAAACCACTGCTTTTTGTCATTGCCATGGACGGTTTATGTTTATGCTGTGCGGTAAAAAGTGGTATGGATGTGCACAATTATTTGATTTAGTCAATTTATTTTTAAAGAAATGGTCAAAATGTTATTGTTATTGAGTTCCTGGAAATAAAAAAAACCAAATACAAAGGTACACATTGTTACATGATTCTTAGCGAATTTCAAAAGATAATTGTCAGATAATTGAATTTTGTTGGGTATCTTTCATAACAAAATTTTTGAAATTTTATGGTCCATAAATTTTACAGGCAAAATTAAAGCTGAATTTCTGATTTTGTGTTATGTGTGATATTTGTAACACAGTTACAATTAAAGAGTCAATAATATCTCATGAGCTGTTAATGTACTAATGCCCTACGTTTTTGTAGTGCCACCTACCAATATCCCAGCTGCCTCAGAGATCTACGTCAGAATTCTCAGCGGATTCAACGCTTACGAAGGAAGGGTTGAGGTGTACTACGGTGGGAAATGGGGAACCATATGTGATGACCAGTGGTCCGGCAGTGATGCAAAAGTTGTCTGCAACATGTTGGGTTACAAAGGGTGCGTTACGCCATAGTATAGTAGCAAGTTTGACAAATAGAAGAATATACTACTGCATTCGTATTAAAGTATCATATTGCGCCTAAGTTAAGTAGCTATTAAATCTTGGTAAATTATTGCGTTATAGTAATGTTGTAATAATGTCATAGTTAATTTGTAATTTTTTAATAGTGAATTATTTTGTTTGCAATGTAAGGAAATATTTACGTCATATTAACATATTAATCGCGTCTAAAAAGGGTTGGAAGTTTTAATTATTCAAACTCTTTTTAATAACAAATTAAATATGACTATTTCCCTAAGAAATGTGAAGAAATTTTCGCACTACTCCTCAAAATAAATTTGTGAGCCATGTGCCTTAAATAAAAAAAATTACAGTTAAATCTTTAACTTTTAAGTTTGGGTCGTACACAATCGTCATTGTTAATCTAACAGCTTTCTACGAGATACGTTCGGCATTGCAGGACATTTTGTAACATTTGTTTATGAATGCTGTTAATTTCAACAGAGCAGTTGTATGGTTTTTCATTAAATACACTCATAGCATCTGTTTTTGAAATGAATTATCATAATTCTTTTGAAATAAACTCAGTGTATCTAGTTTGAAATATATCAATGGCATAAAATATTGAGGTCCGCGGTGGTCTAGTGGTACCGCGGTGGACTGCCGAACGGAGACAGAAGAGAGTCACGTGTTCTATTCTCGGTGCTGGCAAGGCCCCCGGGGCATTGTGCTGGCCACACAATCCCTCTTGATATAGATTAATGGTTTGTTTCTTTGATATCCTAATAGAAAAACTGACTCTGTTTCCCCAGAAATGGTGCTACCGCCAAGAGTGGCGGGGCATTCCCACCAGGTCAATCTCAGATCTGGCTGGACGAGGTGGTGTGTACCGGTACTGAGACCAGCCTCAGCCAATGTCATCACGGTCCTTGGGGGGTCACCGACTGCAGCCATGGTGAAGACGCCGGCGTCTTGTGTTCAGCAGGTAAATGTTGTCATCTGTTAGTGTTTTGTTGTTGCGCTTCTCTCTCTTTTTTACCACGTTTTTATTAACTCACTTTCGTTCCTGTTTGTCCACAATTTTTCAAATATGCCAATGTAAAATTAAACCACTGATGTTAGCCCTAGAGATATCAAAATTTTACCACAGATAGATCAAGGATGAAAATTCATTGTATCAAAATTTCAGATCGATCGAATGTACCGTTATTAAATTATAGAACTTTTTAGTTTATCTAAATATAAGCATATGCATTATCCGTCTGCTCTTGTTTACATTACATTCACGTACCGAGTTCACACCAACCCCGACCACATCAACTATGTTAAACATCAAGGGGAGATCCAGTCTGTAAATGTTTGTCGGGCAATGCGTATTATATTTGAACATAATGAATACTTCAAAACTCAACATAGCATACACTTAGACTAAAAAGAATAAAATAAATAGAAGTAGAAATAAGATTTTAAAAAACCACGTTTTTATAAGCGGTCTAAAAAGAAGAAAATAATTTTTTTAACAGAATTGTGCAGGAAAAATATTTTTCTAGATTGATAAAAATTTCAAACTTATATGATCAAGTATTATGATGTATTATGGCTAAAACGTGGCGCGGGCGCTTCTCAGGCTTAACTAATTCAATTCACTCATTTTCTACATCGTCATTTGTAAACCCTAATCATTTTAGCCAAACGCCTAAAAAGCACCCGCCCACATTTTTAGTCATATTACATCATAATACTTGAGCATATAAGTTTGAAATTTTTATCAATCAAGAAAAATATTTTTCATTGACAATTCTGTGAAATTTTTAAAAATTATTTTCTTCTTTTTAGTCCGCTTATAAAAACGTGGTTTTTAAAAATCTTTTTTTTTAATTATGTTATTTCTGTTTACTTCTCATTAGTTTTGGACAGAAATTCAGCTAGTCTTTAACTGTTATCAAATTATATTTATATCAAGGTAGAAAGTAATAGTTTCATTACAAAATGCGGGTGATGAAACATGAACACACCAATGATAATGATAGGCCAAATGTTAGTCATGTCGCTTGTTTCCATTTCGTTATTCACCAGTTTCAGAATATGTTCTCATTTGTCTATAATGTCAAAGCCTGGGAAATTCACCCACACATTCTTGTCTTATCTATACAGACGCTCCTTCTATACAGAAGATTAATGCGTCCACAGACCATGCCGGTCTGTTGGCAAGTGATGCAGCGATCACAAGCCTCGGCTATAAGGGTTTCACGCATTACCCAGCCGCCTTTATTTTCCTAACTAATGTTAGGTACCCATTCGGAGCTGGGATGGACTCAGGGACGCCCTAGGCCCCAGGAACAAATCCTAGCCTACATAAGGATTCAAACCAGTGACCATCGGTACGCCAGCCGAGCGCGCATGCCACTCGACCACCGTTCCCTCTTGCTATAATCTGATTGGACATACTGTATCTATATTCATAGCTGTAATACTTAATATGTCAGCTATAAACATAAAATCTGGGTCATGCTGATTTGGCCTGAATGTATTTTTTTCTTGAGATCTTTTTTTAGTATTTTTACTTTTTTGTTTTCTTTTACCTGAACATAGTCCAAGCCATTGGTATTTTATTTTATTTTTCATTGCTTCAATGTGATTAAAATAAAACTGAATAAAATATTGAGGTCCGCGGTGGTCTAGTGGTACCGCGGTGGACTGCCGAACGGAGACAGAGGAGAGTCACGTGTTCTATTCTCGGTGCTGGCAAGGCCCCCGGGGCATTGTGCTGGCCACACAATCCCTTGCACGTCAGTGGTGGCTAAATAAATCTTGTGAACGCTACTTCACATGCCCCATAGTCCGTCATGGACTGGAAAGGGGGTTATGTTATAAAATATATATATACAAATTTAGTTGAACTGTACAATCTGATTGCTGTCTTTAAATTGTAAGTTTTGTTTTAAGCTCTCACTAAATTTTGTCTATTGCAAGCTCACTTTTGTGGTCAGAATAATAAAAAATTCTGAAGTGTGTGTTGCCATTCTCCAAAGTGTCTTAGCCTTTTATTCCTTAGCTTTTCCCAAAGATAAAAAATAACACTAATACCCAATTGGTTTGGTTTCATTCTCTAGCAATTTGTTCACAAGCTGCCTCAAAGTTAGTTTCTGAAATGGTTGTATCCATATCGATTGGTTTGTTTGTAAGATAATCAATTATTCTATTTTACCGCTTCTATTCAGGGTAATTCAATTACGCCAGGAACAATGCTATTATCAATATACATAATTTGAAATGTATGTCACGTCTGTCTGTCCGTGACGCTAATAATTTTAGAAAGCAGCGCACCAAATTACTCCACCAAAAATAACTCTTTTCGAACGTCCACATAAAATTGATCAATATGGAAATAAATGAATAAAATAAAAATAAATAAAATTAATGAAAGTTCTGAAGTACATGATTTTTAATCTGATGTGTATTTATTTTGAAAACTAGTTATGGAATAAAAATTTAACACCGAAATCATTATTAAGATTTATAATTACCTATACATATATTTGTTACTCGTATCTAAATGCACCATAAAGTTGTTTTGTTTTGTTTTTGTTTTTTTTTAAATCCTTTTTAAAAATGTTTAATTTAATACAGTGAGTCCGGAGGATGATGTCATATTTCTTTTGGACACAAAGTTCCGGCTGTTTGCCAGGATGAACTTAAGAACACAGTCCTACGCATTAATCCCAATGATGAAACTATACACACCAGGCTCCTTCGATTACGACCCCAGTCAAGGAAGAATTTATTTCATTGATGTTGGGTTCCGACAGGTGATCAACATGAAATACGACGGCACCGACATCAGAATCATCAGACAACTCAGCCCAAGTATGTAGAGTCATTGAAACACGTGTGTAGATTTATGGGAATACGAATTTTGAATTTTGGGAACGCGTGTGTAGAGTTACGGAAACACGTGTGCAGTATTATGGGAACACATGTGTAGAGTTATGGGAACACTTATGTAAAGTTGTGTATGTAGGTGTATGTGGAGTGCTAAGCTGAAGTATGTATAATTATGATAACTAGATACGACCCACGGCATAGCATACGCCGCAGACTTACTCATAGATAGTGCAAAGAAAAGAGGGGGGGGGGAGAACAAACACAAACAGTAGCACGAACAAATCAGAAAAACGCGAGTGAACGTTGGGGTGACAGCTGAATCATTTTTTGGAAGTATTTCGGACATGGCGACAATTTCTGCCTCGCCACCATATACTCCAGAAGTATTCATGTACCAAGCATATTGTTGAGGAGTGTTTATGCCTACGTTTCTGTCCCTGAGAACAACGGAGAGCACGTCGCCGAAGTTATCCCAATGCTAAGAAACAAATGTTACAGTCATGTTGCCAAATTGGAGAACAGCAATTTCGTCTATGATCTTTTCCCAGAAATATGCGACCGATAGAAACAGAGAGTTACCTGGTGAAGGAATTGGTATAACGTTGAATGACGTTTTTTTCGTGAAATAAATGCGAAGCGGTGTTTTTGTTCGCTAAGAAAGTGGTAAAAGAACGGGCATAAACAAACATTTTTTAAAAAAATATTTAAAACATTTCCCCCTCTGTTGCTTGAACCTACCTTCACATGTCAGGCGGGTGCAATTATCATTACACTACGAATTACGTGTATTCTGTTAAGGAACAACAAAAGTAAATGTAAAAACATTGCTGTTCTCACGACATGCCCCACCTTTCCTCTACCTTCGATAGCCAACCGTTAACTGTGATTAGTTGACCCCAGCGAGGGTCATTCGTCATGGTCATTTGCACATACTCGCTTTGGAGAATTATATATATAGATATTCGTGTGAATTTATGGCTAAATCAAACTCCTAAACCTTGTATTGGTATCCAATAGCCATTTTTTTTACATTTTATATGCTTTTTATGCGCTAATGATCGTATTATATTTAATAGAGTATTGTTTTACTTACCATAGTTTTGGAAACAAAAATATATTTAGTGTTATTTATTATTTTTTAAAATTGAAACTGAAGAGGAAATAAATGAAACTCTTAGTTTATAAGTGTGTTAATAAGCTTTACACACACAGTTTTAATCCTTTTTAGATGACTTTGAAGTCATTCTTGTTTCCCTTGCATCGCCAAAGTATATCAATACTCTAACCCTATGCCTTCTTTCTCCGTCCTACCCTTTCCGGCTTTTTCAATCCAGGTTCCTATCCAGATAACATCCAAGTGGACCCTTTAAACAAAGTCCTGTTTTATGCTGACACTAACCTAAATACCATAACGTCCATGAATTTGGATGGTAGCAATCTCCACAACGTCATCACAACAGGCCTGGACAGCCCTCGTGGACTTGCGCTTGACCCTCGGTCTAGGTAAACAAATGTTGCAAGTTTTACTAACGCTTGTTTTTTTTATTAGATTTGTTACATTTCCCATGCTATTCAATTAAGATTTTTCTAACAACTCAATTTTAAGTGCGCAATATCCTTTTTTTAAAGTCTTATTATTTTGTACACTTTAAAAATAATACAATTAAGATTGATGAGGATTCTTGATTGAACTTTGCACACTTAGGCGTCTGTGTTAACGGGGTTACCAAGTTTGTGAGACGTTGAAACTAATCACGTGATCAAAACTTATCTCTTTGTACAGAACAGTGTACTGGACTGACTGGGGTGCGCAGCCCAAGATTGAGTCATCTAACTACGATGGGACAAACAGAAGGGTGCTCGCCAGCACTAACCTGAAATGGCCAAATTCCATCGCGATTGACTTTGAGAGTAAGTCATATTCTCACATGTTAATCCGAGGTGAAGTCAAATGGGGCCCTATCGCCTCAACCAGAATCTGACACTGAAAATATTTAAATTTCTTATTTTAACCCCTCAATGCGAATATAATAACGTTTTCTCAACACAAAATAAACACATTTTACCTTCCTAGAAAAAAAACAACTTTTTTGACGCACTTTTAACTAAGCAAGAAGTTATGATTTTGATGATTACTGAAATTAAATATTAATTACAACTAAGGTTTTCTTACTTTCTCACTCATCTGTAGTCCATTCACATTCGAAAACTTTGATATCACGCGCGATGCATATATAATGGTGTCGTAACGGATTTAAATTATATTTCAATTTAAGACCCCTTCATTTAATGAGACTATTATATGATATGACATATTTTAATATTTCTAGCAAATGAGTTCCAACTTAATGCATCTAACATCATATGTTTTAATTACCTTTAATAAAACAATCACAATAATTTACTCCTATTAGTTAAAAAAAACATTTTTAAAACAATTTCTTTTCCGTTTTTTACTCTTTCTGGCCTATATAACACATATGCTGAAAGGGGTTGTAGTTTCTCTATGGAATTACATGTGATACTGTAATTGTAAAAAAATTTCACGGAATTTCAATTGTTTGAATTTTAGGATGTTTGGAATATTTTTTCTTCTTTTTTTATTAATATTTCTAAATGGTACTTACGTAATAAATGTTAGTGTCTTGCTCAACATTATCAATGTTAGTTTAATATGGCTTTGGGTTAGATCTTTCTTTTCTTTTATTTCTTTTTTATTGAACTGATCATTTCGGTTATGTTCTCAGAAAACACGTTGTACTTCGTGGATGGTGGGCTTGGCACCATTGAGGCCATAGATTTTCAGGGCAACAACCGTGTAGTGATACAGCGAGATTCTGGGGCGCACTACTTCTCGTTGGATGTGTTTGGAGATTACCTGTACTACACAGACTGGACCAGAAGGTCGGGACACGAGGGCAGAGAAAATATTTATAGTTCAATAATTAAAATATCGACACTGCATTAAAATATTAGGCAAACCTGCCGATAAATTATTTACCAATACCATCAAGCAATAATAAAATGGTGCTGCCACCATTAGATTCATGTTATGTCCCATGACGAAGGTATTTAATTAGAGCGTTCAGTCGTGCAGTTTTCCTGTAGATTTTTTGATCACGCTTTATAGTCTAGTCATATTCTGTATTGACTACACCCTCACTCAGCCCTTTAAAAAAAACGACAACTAAAGATAACCTTTCCTAAAAGTGACCCATTACCTTAAGCTATTGCGGCGGAATGTGTGAAACTCCTTTATCATAAAAAAATGTTTCTTGACGTTTAAATGAAGCCCTTTAGGAAACCGATTATTTGCTAACTTCACAGCTTTGTTACACTACATCAACCAATTTTAAATAATCTAGGACCTCCTTGATATAATGAATTTTATTACGTTGTCTCTTACTAACGCATTGGTTTAATAAATTGAAAGCAAAAATTATTTTTATATAAATGATCTACAATAACTTAGTAGTGTAATTTTTTGACTAAATAAAGTGTATGCTTGGTTAATTAAAAATTAGATATTTTAATAGATTTTTCTAAAGTTTAACTTTTTGAACATGTTTTAAGGGAAGTTTCTTAAAATTTAATTTGATACTTTACAAATGCCGCTTAAAGAAGCATAAACACAACAGCTCACAAAAATCAAAGACAAATTCTCTGAATTTTTACATAGCTGTTTTTTTAAAACAAATCTGGGATAATGAGCTCTTTGAAAATTAGTGATTTTAAGTCATTTATTGAGTTGTCAATAATGGGACAGCAGCTTTGACACTATCTCAGCGATTAGAAGAATATTTAGTTCAAATTTAGCAAGTTTTAAGAGGACATCAATTGCTTTTCTCTTCATTCTCAGCACTCCCATGAGGATCATGAAGAACGGAACTGGTCTTTCGTCTGTCGGTGCCCCAAGCTTCATGGAGCTGTCAGAAATACGCGTTGACAAGTACGGCTCAGATTTCACAGGTGGGGGTTGCTTTAATGTTTATTCTAGACATAAATATGTACAAGAGAAGAAGAAAACGTCAAAGGAATTATTAAATTCAATGAATTCAATCGATTCATTTTTTTTTCAATTTAGAAAATGAGGACTCTAGTTGTTAATTTTTAAAGGTATCTTTATTTTAAATAGAATACTGAAGAAAAATAATCTTTTCGAAACTGTAGTATGGAGATATTGAGGGGAAAATCTCATCCTTCATTTAAATTAACATAAAAATAAATAATGTTTTCTTTAACACCAAAGAACAACATTTTTACCAGACTATAATTTTTTTTATTGTAGTATACTAGGATATTGTGATCCCGTACGTAAATTCAGACGAATCACCTAATTAATTAAAATGGTATTTTTTTACGTTCATCTATATTTAAATTTGTATGATGGAAAATTGAATTATTTTTATTTCCTGTACAAAATGTCTAGATCAGTATATCAATACAACTTGTGATTCTTTTTTTATTTGCTTCTGGTTATTTATTTTATTGGAAGACTAATGATTGATTCTCTTCATCCTAAATTAAAGGCTTAAGCACGCCATCACCTTTGCACTTTGACCCAAGTCATATTTTTGTACGCCTCAATGGAGCTGGAGATTCCACGGGTGGACGAATCGAGATCTTTGCCAACGGTCAGTGGGGGACTATCTGTGATGACAGCTGGGATGATAATGACGCTAAAGTTGTTTGCCACATGATGGGTTTTGACAGGTAAGTGACAACTGTTTTTATTGTTTATTTCACCAGCCCCCATTCAACAAATCATGATTCTCCCCTATGAGACCATTGTTGTGTAATTCAATGTTACTTAGTGTTCTGTCTTCTAAATGTTTGGAGGCGTCAAATTTTATGCAGGGTATATCACACGTTCAATGGTTTTAACCAGTGCCCACAATTGGTACAAAGTTAACTGTTAAGAAAATTTTATCTCTCTCTCTTTATCTCTAATTCTCTCTCTCTCTCTCTCTCTCTCACGCATCTTGCTAAATGTCACACAAAATATAAGTAGGAATCCCTTCTGTCAGAGGAAAGATATTACAATGTACATACTAGACGCCCCGCGGTGTAGTATACGCCGCAGACTTGCTCATGGAGAGTGCAAAGAAAGTGAAGAAAGAACGGACACAAACTACAGCACGAAGAAATAAAAACAACGCGAGTGAAAGTCGGTTTGGGGGGGGGGAATTCCCGACTCATTGTTGATTTCGAGACATTCGGTGGTTATCTACCTGCTCACCACCCTTTACCACATTAGCTTGCCAACCATAAACTGTGATTGGTCACCCTAGCGCGGGTCAGCCATGTTGGCAATAAGGGGTAAAAGAACGGGCACAAACATAAATTTTTAAAAATTAAACAAAAAACAATGTTTTCGCTGGAGCTTGAGCCCCAGGACCTTCCCCGTATAAGGCGGATGTGAAAACCAGTACACTACGAATCACACGTTATTGTGTGAAGGAACAATGCAAGTTAACGCAAGGACCATTGTTGGTTGACCCCAGCGAGGGTCATTCGTCCTGCTCGTTTTCACATACTTGCGTGGTGGTGTGCAGCATGGTTGGGGGACGTAGAGAATTATATATATATATATATATATAATAACAGAAAATAAATACATAAGAAGTAAATATGTATAAATAATATCTTCTCTTCATAATTAAGAGAACCACCAATTGCAACCAGTTAGAATACAAGAAAAAAATCTTAAAAACTATCAAATATATTATAACCATAAAAAAGGTAAACTATAAATAAGAACAGCTTATCTAACCGTCTGGTCACTTAGGTGTCCTAACATTTAGTCGTAGGTCTCGGAACACGTGCGTCGCTCTCTTTCCACTTAGTCAATGTTACGTCACAGCCCACTTATCGGCGTACTGTTCCTGTAGGCTAACTAGTACGACTGACAATTATCAGTTAACATTAGCTTTCTGGATTATTTATAATCTATCACCGCCTTTCTTAAATTTATATTCATGTATTTACTAGTCTTACCAAATTTACTGGCTAATTAATATAGTGGGAAGGAATATAAACACAAATTAACTAATAATATAAACTATATTTAATTATCTTATCTGAATGCAATAGAGATATCACAATAACTTGACACTTATTATATTACACTACATCTAGAAACAAACCTAGACAAACCTAGTTTGGGCAACTAAACGCCATAACTAAAATTGCTAATCAGGCCCTTAGTACCGTATGCGGTAGAGTGGTCAAATAGCGTCCAAACGTCTGAATATAATGGTCATCTATGACGCTATGCAAAGATTAGATCACGCTCACCTAGCCATATGATTTGTCCGCTATTGGTGAGAGTCCTTGTCATTTTTTTTAACGTAGAGACAATAAGCGAGTAATGTGTAAGTAAGCGGCTCTCAATAAAATGAAATTTGATATGTGTATGCCGGTCTAGCGTTTTATTTACCGTCACAATTTTTGCATGTGACTGACAAATATAAAATTATATTTAACTATCTATTTATACAAGTATTTGGTTTTATGATTAGATTACACACACGATAACACAAATGGTATTGTTTTAAATTGAGAGATCGCAGTCACAAATGATTTTGTTGCCTCAATAAATTCCTTGATTTAGAAAAACAGTATAAAATTGATAAGAACTTTCATTGACAAATATCTTTGCTTGATTTACTGCAGCCAAATCGTAGCTTATTGGTGCATGTTTGGCAACAATGTTTTATTAAGCTAAACCTAAGATTTCAGGGCAGCATGCAAAGGAGAGCGAACAAACAGTTAAGCTAAAACATCCGCTTTTCAAATTACGACATTAACATGACCCTGTTTAATTTTGGAGCCATTAGAATCCACATAATCAACAAACTAAACTATGCCTTAAGCAAGATTTTGTCTTGCTATCCTTCCAAGCTAACTAAATTTAAGAATTAACAGAGACATTATTCATTATTAGCACACATTTTGACTTAACAGATATCCACCGAAAAATGACAAAACCTGTATGATTGGAACTGGAACTTTACAATATAATTTCTATTCATCGCGTCTTTAATTCTAAACACCATTTCTCTTGTAGGTCCAAGGCAAGAGCCACCACTCAAAGTGCACAGGGCAGCGGGACGGGTATAATATCTCTGGAAGAGGTGCACTGCACTGGAACCGAAGACCACATCGCTCAGTGCGGTATCAGCCCGCAGATGTGGGCAGTTCACGACTGCAGTCACAGCGAGGACGCCGGGGTTCTCTGTGAGCCGCCACAATCTATTGGAACAGGTAAACTTTGCCATGTCCCACATGTGGATTGCGTGCAAACTTTTTGGTCAGTAGTAAGTGTGGTCGGTGTTTATTTCATTTGAGACTGATTGAAATGTTCGTTTCTCCTTTTTTTATACGTTGAGGCTAGAAGATCAATGAATGTGTTGCTTATTTTAGCAGGTATTTAAGTGGAGTTGTTAGGGAAACATTCTGGGAAGATGACATTTTGAGAGTTTTCATCGAGGTTATCAGGAACTGGAGAATTAAATACAGGAGACAAGAGCCACACACCTGACAATAGCCACACACCTGATAATAGCCACACATCTGACAATAGCCACACAACTTACAATAGCCACACACCAACAATAGCCACACACCTGAAAATAGCCCCACACCTGATAATAGCCACACACCTTACAATAGCCGCACACCTTACAATAGCCACACACCTGTCAATAGCCACGCATCTGTCAGTTGTCTTTTTGGCGTTGTACTTCGGTACATCTTGGTCTTTGGTGGAATTATTAACTCCTGTTGTAAATGGAGTTGTCTAATGACCCCGGCTGTCAGTGCGTTGGCAGAAAACATCAGATATTTTAGAAAGTGTCAAGTTGTGTAAATGCAGCAATTGAATTGAACTTTTATATATATATACATTTTGAGGTTATGTTTTTTAAACATTCTATTGTGTTTGTAAAGATGCACATCTATTGATAAAACGCTATACATGTTTTCCAATGTCAACAGTCAACAGTAAGAATGAAACAACTCGACTATATTAACAAACTGTTTTCCTCCTTCAGACAGTTTTATTGACAACTTCATCGTGTTCTGTGACGTCAACACCGGGCAGTTGATTCGAATGGATATTAACACCTTCAGGTTGGATTAAACTAAAAAAAAACCTGTCATTTAGTTTGTTTTTTTTTAAATCAAGTTTTTAACATATTTCAGCGACTTAAGTCTATGTCTGGGGTGTAATTATTATATATTGACTTTGTAACTACTTTGCAATGACTCAGTATAATAAGAAATTTAAACATGATATACACTGATATTTTATATTAGTATTGCCAGGACTACAAATGCTTATTCAAAATGAATGTTTTATTCAATTCTCAGCTTTACTTACTTACCAATACCATCGTCACCCAATCCGGTTGCCATAACATTTGACCCCAACGACCAGAAGATTTATTTCTCGGAAGTTTACAATCCAACCTCAGAAATTAGATCAACAGGTCATAGAGGCATCACCTTCACATCGTTACCTGGGATCCCCACAGGTAGGATTGTATATGTTAGTAAGATATGACAGCTTGTAATCAACGAAGAGTTACTTGTTCAAAGTCAGCTTATGCATATACTTGTTAATGAACATTTTTTTAAAAAAAGTCTCGGAGATATTCTTGTGAAATTGGTCGTGACTGCCTACCTAATCATTGCTGACCCATAAGTTTCATTTTTAAAAAAAAATTGTCTTTTAAACCTGTTTTTGTGATCCTATGTCTGCACATGAAAACTTGAAATAAATGCCATATAAAAAGAATAAATTTTCAGAATACAACTCAATTATAATCGTTTTCCAGCTAGCGTCATAGATGGTCTGGCCATTGACAAGAAACAGAATCTTCTCTTCTACACTGATGCAGGCAACAAACGCGTCGTGTCTATCTCCCCAGATGGTTCAAACATGAAGATTGTTAGCAGTAGCGTCTCTCAGCCCAGGGGCTTGGCTTTGGACAGAAACGCACAGTGGGTCGCCTTGATGATAACGTTATATATAATGTTTGTGCACTAATTGTTTTGGGTCGGTCATTTATATTTTTAATAACACGCCTTATGTCAATGCGTTCGATTCGTTATATACGATTTTACGTTAAAGACATACCAACAATGGCCAAATGTCAGTGCAAGTGCTCAGATAGGTTCTCAAACAATGTTTTTTTGACTCCTTGGCCATATAGTTAAGTTTTGGAACTAACTTCAACTTTATCGTTAATTTAAACTTTAAGTTCGCGGCATTAGAAACATGCGTTATCTATATCTGTAATGAAGCCGTTTCAAAATATTTCATTTGTATTGATATGAGATTGATACGAGTTTTTACATTCATTCCTAGCGATTTAGGTCAAATAATCAACTTAGTAGAGATGATATTGATTTGCGGTAACGCGTTCTTTAAAAAAAAAGTAATTTAAAATCCTTCCTTTAAACCTGGTTCAGCATGGTTTGAGTAATGCATTTATTAATTATTACTATTATATTAACTTTACCATGTCGAAAATGGAATTCTCTCTCTCTCTCTCTCTCTCTCTCTCTCTCTCTCTCTCTCTCTCACCCTCTTTCCCTTTCTACATATATTATACAAACATACCGCATATACTCGTTCGCAAGCCGACCTTTTTGGACAAAATCTAGGGGAAAAAGTTGAGGGCTTGACTTATGAGCGGGTCATTGGTAATTTCTGCATGGATATTGAATATCGTTGTTGTTATTTTAGATTATCAATGTCCTTTTCTACATTCTACAAGAGTCGACTGCTCTACCAGAAGCTATAATATATTATGAAAAATCTACAATTACCTTATTTAATCATTTTATTATTATTTTTTTTTGGAAAGTTTTAATAAATTATTTTTACAAATTTTGTTTTCAACAACGAATTTTAATGGTCGCGCTTTCGTCACTGTTTACCAAAGAATTTACAAACAAAAAAAAATACCGGTAACTCTTGCCTAACAAAGAGCACAAAGACACATATAGGCAGTACAAAGTAAACAATCAGAATGACCGATTTTGCTTGTAGTTTTAAAAATTATGTGCACCATTTTGTTTAAACTGTCCTATTATTTTGGGGGGTCGGCTTGCGAGCGGGTTATACACTTTTAATAATTTTGTCTTCCAATAGTGTGTGTGTGTTTTGGGGGGGGGGTGGGGGGTGTCGGCTTATGTTCGAAAGGGTTATAGAACGAGTATATACGGTAATTTTATTTCGGTCCAGATGAATATGTAAGTCTCTGTATCTTTTTTTGGTTACAGACTTCAAATTGTTGTAAGCCTTAGTGACAAGAACTTACATTAACGTATGCTTTTTTTTCTCTTTATTTTAACTATTTGATTATTTATTACAGAGTTGTTTATTGGACTGATTGGGGCAACAGTCCGAAAATAGAAAAGGCGAATTATGATGGATCTAACAGACAAACTATTCTCAGCACTGGGCTCAGCTTACCAAACGGAATTGCCGTGGATCCATCAGGTACTGTCTTACGTCGCTATCAAATCTGTGGAGATATCATAGTCTTACATTTGATCATCAGATTTTCCAACTAGGCATCGCTTAAACAAAGGAAATATAAGTTTAGAGAAGGGACGATGCGGAGTTTCAATGTTGACTCTGATGGGAATAACCTTGATGGATTTTCATCTTAAATTATGTTATTGGTGACGTTGCACCGCCATTAGAAATTATTTCCTTTAACTTACATTGTGCTTATTTTGTCGCTTATTTTGTGGTTAATTCATGACACAGTGTTTATAATGATTTAAGTCTGTAGAATCTCTAGAATATTCGTGATCCTAAACTTTTCAATGGACTTTATTTTTTTTTATTGAAAGAATTGACAAATTATTTGTACAAAAATGTATCATTTGCGTGTGGGTGTGATTTAAAAACAAATAATTTAATTTAATTAATATTGCATTGTTATTTTTTACTTTAATAGCGAATGTTAGTAACATGGTTTAGATAAAATTTTGATGACAAAGATTTTATAAACTTTTATTATCTGAATACATATTCGTTGGAATTTCAACAAACTCTATTTATTTTTTTAAAAATCTGATTACCCAACAGCTGGTCTCATTTATTTTTGCGATGCTGGAACCTACACCATACAAGTCATGAACACAGACGGAAGCAACCGTCGTGTTCTCTTCACGGATTACAGCTCACACTTCTTTGGCCTGACCATCACATCCAAATACATCTTTTATAGTGATTGGACCAAACTGTAAGGAATATTTTTAATACACATTATCTTAAGTTTCTAAATTTCTTGCAATAAATGTAATGCACCATCACACACATGTAAGTTTCAATGCAGTAAAATTAAGTCAAGCGTGCAACATACACACGTGAAATCGACGCTACAAATGCATATTTAATTAAATTTATGTACGTATCAAACATTTTAATGATTGTAGGAGATTTATCTTTTAAAAATAATAAATATGAACTAAAATTTAGCACACACATAAAAAAATGTTAATTTCACCGTTTTAGTATCAACATAATTATATTAAACGCCAAATGTCAGTATTAACCACCTGCTCTTGGCTCGTATCTACACATAGGAACATCATGAGGCTGAACCGTGACGGGACCAATCAGATGCCTGCTGGTCCGGACAGTTTCAGTAAAATCAACGGCGTCTATGCTTACGAGTCGGGATTCTCTTAAACCAAGAAGTTGTTCGTTGCCATCAAGCTGTCAGTTTTGTGGCTAGTCATGGATTCGTTGTTTTTTTTAAAATCCAGAATATATAAAGTAATGACGGTGTACAAAAAAAAACAGAATTAAGTATTTTTTGTCACGTTTTCCAAAAAGTATTTCTTGTACTTAATTAATTCTTAAATGTTAATAAAGTTTGGAAATGTTAATATCATGAATAGTATTAAAACTTACTGGCTTTGAGAGAAATATGATTTTAAAAAATTAGTTTGATTAAATGTTACCATAAAACATTTTGTTAAATTCAGAGACGAGTGTATAAACCTTTAATCTCTTAGTTTGTTGGAAATATTTAAACTCTTAAAAAAAAGAAAAAACCAAAACCCTAAAAAATCAAACTCAAAAAGCCATCTTTTTTTCAATGTTGAAAACAGTTCTTTTATTTCACAAACTCTTGTTTATGACTTTAACTTTAAACCTACACACACCAAAAAAAACAACAACTGCAAAGCAAAATCTATTTATACAATTACAGTTAGTAAGTTACAACAAAATTAAATGATTCAACAGTTTCCATTAAGTTTCAAAAATAGTGAACGGCTTTGAAGTGTAAAGAATTTAAAGAATGAGCGTGATACATTAATTATTTATGAGCTATTAGATATCCGAAGTAATTATTACAGAATAATATCTTCAAAATCTTCAAATCTTCAAGTTATACATGTGTCCAAATACAGTCTTTTTACAATAAATTTGTTACAAGTTTCAGTTGACAACCATACATGAAAAAATGCACATTTTGTTTTATTTTTTTAAAATTCACTTACTCTCTAGTCTTCGCTTTAAAAAAAAAGGAAAAGAGAAAAAAAACTTACCTAAAGCTATTGTAAAGAAACGTTTAATTGAATGGTTTGTTCCAAAATTAGAGTGAGAACTTAGTCCCTATATTCTCGTATAGGTAGATTCCCGCTATCATGAAGTAGGTCAAACGACAATCTGGAAAATGTCATTTCCATGAGAGAATGAGACACTTACAACCAAGGCTTTGAGTACTGAATGGGAAGAATAGGAATAGTGGACATGTTGTGGACCTCACGTCACTATATCCAGTTTGTGTAAACTAATGATGATTAATTCTTATAGTGTGAACTTACTTCACCCTGTAGGTTTGTGCATTGGTTACTGGTGTGAATGATTCAGCTCTTAACGAAATACATGTATGTCGAAAGCTAAAATCTATTTTCAATTAAAAATGTGTTTGTTTCGTAACAAATATTTGATGATTTTAATTGTATCACATTGTTAATAAAATGATTTAAAGATTTAACAAGAAAATAAACAGTAACTAAGCGTAGAAAAATTGTCAAGGGAAATAAATAGTTCAGCTCCAAAGAAAGCAAAGACAAAAATGTTCCCTTTAAATTGACATTTTGTAATAAAAAGAAATAATAACAACTACTCTATGATTCGCAACAAACGTATTTTTAAATACTAATTTAAGTAAAATTTGCAAGAGTGGTACCTTTAGTTAAATCTTTAAACTTTGAAACACCAGAGGATAGAAGAGAAAATAGTAAAATAGCTATAATACAATTCTAACTTTGTTTTACCACATAAAGATAATCTAATACAACCCTCAGATAGACTTATGGATGAAAAATATTTCTTTTTCCTAAAGCAAAAACAAACACATACAAATTCTCGCGTTTCCCCATGTAGAATTCAGACGTGAAATGGGTTGCCTGATGAAACCAGGAGAACAAACACTCTATCAACATTTAAACATCTAATAAATATGCGAGATTAGACATAAGCCGTAAGATAAATCAGGGATAAGCGTAGGGCGGAATAATCTTCTGTAGCGTAAGTAACAAATGACATAAGATAAGAATTAATGTACTTTTAAAATAGAAAAGAAAACGTAAAAAACAAGTTTTTGACTATAAATCCTTTATATACGAGACATAACTAAAAGAATATTCGTTATAATACACAGCGCACGACAATCCAAAAAAAAATCTAAAAATACACAATTTTAGTTATGTTTAATATAATTCGCACTGATCGGGAATATATTTATAAAAAGTATCGTCAATATAATACGCACCGAATCACGCAACAGGAAAGTATTAAAAAGGTCATTCAATATAATACGCACGCAACACTCTATCTCAAAAAATGAACATGATACATAGAAATAAATAAAATAATCTAAAAATTCAATAATTTAATTACAGTACATGAGATCGATCCGAAAATTTGAAAAAAATCATTTTTATCATCGGCACAAATCTGCCTGCAAAATTTCAGCTCGCTAGCTTATGAGAACATGGATTGAAAGATCGATCCAAAGTTTTTTTTCGGCACCGCCCGCCTGCCTGAAGCAGACACCACGAGTTAATGTAAAGGATTTTAAAATACTAAACATTTAAACTTTTTCTTGCAGCACTAATAAGTTTTTGCAAGCATGTCAGCATCAGTTACAAATATGCAATTCAAAGTCGTTTTCTTTATTTTCCTAATTTTCACAAAAGAAATATCAAACCGTTGCTTAGGACGCCTCAATTACTATGTTTAGAAGGCAAATATTGCTTTATCAAAAATATTTTTTTTTCAAAAATGATTTCATATGACAATATTTAAAACTAGGGCTGCGGAAATTAACGATTAATTTCTCTATTAATCGTTAAAATTTTGTCGATTAAATATCGATTTAAATAATGTAATCAATAAAAATTCGATTAAAATTTAAGTAAATATTTATTACATTTTTTAAATTAAAAAAATAATTACTTATTAACAATAATTTATATATTTTTTAACGTACAAACTTCTCCCGCATATTATTATAATTTATTAAATTATGTAGACGTGGATTTAATAAAATAAAATTTAGTTCAAAATAAAAAAAAATTTAAAGTAAATTACATGTTTTTGTTACTTCTCTAATGATGTTCAGTTTAATGACGTCAAAAATTTTAATTTTTGGCTTTAATAGAAATTAACGTTTAATTCATGAAATTCATCGTTAATTTTTCTAAGGTTAACGATTAATTTTAAATTAATTGTCACCAGCCCTATTTAAAACATTATACAACAATTGATCATTTTATGTCGCAAATGCTCAGTCAGAAAAATGCATGATATAGTATCTGTATTTCAAAGCCACAAGCGTAACTGGGTTTTCCGCGCCCTTGGCTAATTCATTTTTTGGCAACCTTGAGGAATAAGGAATATGCTAAATTATACAGAATAAATATATTATTGAATGATTAGCGTTCATTGCCCTTGGCAACTGCCCGGATGACAAGTCGTAGTTTCGCCTCTGTTTTTAGCTACTCGCTAAATTTATACACACCTATTTCCACCCCCTAAACCCATGTAACACCTTTTTCTCAGCTTCTTATTCAAGTCACTTTGCCCCTCAGGTCAGGGCTCAAATAAAGGAACAATACAGCATTGTAAGTTATTGTTCTAAAAATTTGTCGGAAACAATAAATGTTATGTACTCTACCTTTTTGTTGGTATTAAAATAAATCATATATATATTTACGCTCAATTATGTAGCGGAACGCTGAGGGACATCACTCTGCTTTTTTAAAAAAAAATTGGATAATCATTTTGGTTTCCAGATTAACATTAAACACCCTCCACACTATTATTAATAATTGAACAATTTAATGCGGTCGCTCGATAAGAGTTAATTTTGGTGCAGTAATTTGGTGCGCTGCTATCTAACATTTCTCGCCGTAAAAAGATATTATATTGCGTCATTGTTTTAGCTCATATTTTAATTTTGGAAAAGGGAACGATGTAAAAAGAGGATTTGAGAATTGTTAATCATAAAATACTTTGTGTACATTTCAGGAAATTTAATATTTCGTATTTATCAAACAAGGATAAGTTACTTGGGCTTTTGACAACAAAAGAAGTGGGCGCCGTAGGCGCCCTATAGACCCTATTATAAAATACTTTGTGTACCTTTCAGGAAGTTTAATATTACGTATTTATCATACAAGGACAAGTTAGCTGGGCTTTTGAAAAAGGTGGGCGCCGTAGGCGCCTTTAAAAAAAAGCGGGCGCCGCAGGCGCCACGGCGCCGCAGCACAACCTAGTAATATAATAGTTCAAGTCACAGGATCTGGAACGCCGAGGAACGATGTACAACAGTCTATAGCAGTTTAAAAATATTGTGGTGATAAGCACTGTAAAAAAATATAATATGACGTCATTGTTTGATCTTATATTTTAAAATACAATGTGTGCAACGGTGCGGAAAATGATTATACATTAAACATGCGTTGTCAAAAAATATTATATGACGTCTTGTTTTAGTTCATATTTTAATTTTTGAAAAGGGAACAATGAGGATTTGATGATGGTTAATTATAAAATACTTTGTGTATATTCCAGGAAGTTTAATATTTCGTATTTATCAAACAAAGACAAGTTAGTTGGGCTTTTAAAAAATGTGAGCGCCGTAGGCGTCCTAAAAAATGGCACCGCATGCGCCACGGCACCGCAGCGCAACCTAATTTATGTATATATAACATAGAGCAGTGGTCCCCAACCTTTTTACCGTCACGGACCGGTCAAAGTTTGATAATTTTACCACGGCCCACTGACGTATGGGCGGAGGGTTGAGGGGGGGGGGTGCTCGGGGTTGAGTAATCATACATGTATATTACATTGTTTAGATTTTATAATTTTAAAATACTTAAACATGCCTTTAAAAATAAACTACAGTTACTCCAAAAATCAATTAAAATGGTTTAATATTTAACTTGCTAAAACGTTAAATCATTGAGAAACCTGAACTTGTTTCTCTGCAGTGTAACTGTTCCATATGGTGGTAATAGGAGACATGACACCCTAAGTGTGCTGCTTATGTACAGTTTATTCCGTTGTTTTGTTTTAGTTGCTGTCACTGCAGAAACCTCGCTTCCCACTGATAAGATTTTGGAAATGTTGTTTTCTTGAACGTAGTTTGAAGGCCGTCGTCATTTGCAATTTTGAGTAGTTGAACTTGTTGCACAGACATGCTAGATTCGCCTGGTATGTTAATTAATGGGTCAAGGATCAATTCCATACCAGTTCGTGGGTCTTCTGTGGTTGAGAAATAAAGCTCAAACTCTTTTGAAAGCAAAGACATGAGATCGTGCACCACTGGGACAATGAATACTCAAGCTCAGTCTCGCTAGAATGTCCGCTAACGATTGAAACATATTCAATATGCATCTGTTCATGCGCCGTCCCCACAACTCCAGATTTTAGATGTAAACGTAGCTATTATGTCAGCCAAATTCAAACAGTTGTCATTTTCCCTCGAAGAAACAGATTTGAGTTCCTTGAGCTGGCTGAATATGTCACAAGGGTAAGCAAGTTTTGCGACACATATGTTGTCACTGAAATGTGCTGCCAGCGGTGACTTCTTTTCTGAGAGAAAGCTTTGAATTGCTCTCATAACTCAAATACTATGCAAGCGATTTTCCTCTTATTTTTGTGTAAAAAGATTATTTCTTCTCAAGAAGCTGCTCAAACAAGTGTGAGCTAGGGGTGTGTGCTTTGATGTGGTTAATAACTTTAACGACACCAATCAATAACTTTTAAATTTTGGAGACATTTTTCGATTTCCCATTTCCCTGTGAATTATAAATCGCGTAATCATTTTCATGTGCAAAAGCAAGCACGACAAATGAACGCCGAAATAAGAGCGTCGATATAAAAGCGCCGATAAGACAGTTCCGAAAAAAGAGCGCAACAATTGATTGTAGGTGGTTGTACCGATCTGCACTAATGTGTTATTGATGTTCTTTTCACAGGGTTCCGCCAAAACAAGCTATTGCCTCTGGTATGGAAAGACTCAAATTTCACAGAGAAGAACACAACTGTAAATAAAATGTAAATAATTTAATGTTCCTTTGACAGCCCGGTGTAACAGGCCAGATTAAACCCCTGACCAGAATATACCCGGGTATAATCTGGGCTAGGCCAGAATATACCCCCGGGGTTAAACTGGCCAGGCCAGAATATACCCCCTCAGGCCCTTTGACAACATGGGGATGTATAGTAAAAAATAGATAAATGATTTTTTAGACTTTCTCTAGATGTTTTAGCTCTGTCAGAGAAATTAAACTCTTTTCTTAAGTATCAAAATTGTTTTAATTAAAATAAAATAATAATTATAAAATATTTTACGATGAATGAAAGGAGCATTACATTTTATTTGAAAATGATGATGTCGTTGTATCATTATTAAAATATGAAATCTTATATAATTTCGACAATTTAAGATCAAAAGTTACAGTGTATACAAATATATATGGATTAAGCGTTTTTCTTTTTTTAAATTTAACATTAACATAATCAAGCACTACATGATTATTTAAAATAATTATTTAACAGTGGTTATATTTGTTGCTTTTCAAACGCATGTTAACACTTTGGATTCCTTACCCTTATTTTATCTTATCATTTTACAGACGCTCCTTCAATACAAAAGATTATTACGTCCTAAGCTTATCATTGGTTTATGTCTCGTTCTGAATTTTAATTAGAGTTTCAAATGTTGACAGTGTTTGTTTTAAATGTTGATAGTGTTGGTTTTTAACGTTGACAGAGTTGGTTTTAAATGTTGATAGTGTTGGTTTTTAATGTTGATAGAGTTGGTGTTTGATCTCAGGGAGAGCTTCTTGCTTTGCCAGATGTGCTTTAATTTACTCAATGCTGCCATTGTTTGGGCTACTCTGGCAAGAATTTCTGGCTTTGAGCCTTCGTCGGATATTATGACCCCTAGATATTTGAATGTGGAGACTTCTTCGAGTTTTTGCCCGTTTATCCGAATCTCACTTGTGAATTTACTATTTGCCATGACCTTGGTCTTTTCTGCATTGATTTCCATGCCGTACGCCTTTGCTGTTTTCTCTAGCTTTGCAAGGAATTCTTTTAGTTCGTCCTCGCTACCAGCTAGGCCGTCTATGTCATCGGCGAAGCGTAGGTTGGTTATACTTCTCCCTCCGATGCGACTGTTCCGACATGGTCTTCTAGCATATCTGTCATGATCCTTTCAAGGAAGAGGTTGAAGAGGATGGGGGAAAGTAAACATCCTTGCCTGACACCAACAGTGGTCTTGAACCAATCTCCCAGCTTGCTGTTGAAGAGTACTGCGCTGGTTGCTCTGTTGTAAAGGTTCTTGATCACTTCAATGAGGTTTGCGTTTATGTTGAATTTGTGCATAGTTGCCCCCAGTGCCGCATGCCACACTCTGTCGAACGCTTTTTTAAAGTCTATAAAGACATGATAGAGGTCACTCTGGTGTTGGAGGTGTTTTTCACAGAGAACTCGCAGGTTAAAGATTTGATCCGTTGTGCTTCTTCCTGCGCTGAAGCCCGCCTGTTCTTCTGAAATGATTTGCTCTGCTTGTGGTTTCAGTCTGTTCAATATGATCATAAGCATGACTTTGCTGGGATGACTAATCAGGCTGATTGTACGGTAGTTCTGAAACATTTGTAGATTACCCTTTTTTGGGATAGTGATAAACAGCGATTGCGTCCAGGGGGTTGGCCATTTTCCTGTCTGCCAGATCTTGTTACACATGTTAGTTAGGATGTTTATTACGGGGTCACCTCCAGCGGTGGTTGTATGGTTGTGAGGCTTGGACGCTCACTGCAGACCTCCAAAGAAGAATCAATGCGCTAGAGATGAGATGTTTCAGAAAGATATTGAACATCTCCTACACAGCGCACATCACAAACAAAGCGGTCCGCAACACAATAAGTACTGTCATTGGCCCCTACGAGGACCTACTCACATCCATTAAGAAGAGGAAATTACGATTGTACGGACACGTGACAAGCACTGGAGGTCTCGCAAAAACTATATTGCAAGGCACAGTCCAGGGTGGAAAGAAAAGAGGCAGACAAAAGAAGAGATGGGAGGACGATATCAAAGAGTGGACCGGCCTGTCATTCAGCGACTCTCAAAGGGCAGCACAGGACCGGGACAAATGGCGTGTGTTAGTGAGCAGCTCACAATGGTGCCCAAACGACCCAACAACGGGTTAAGGGATAGTTCAAGTTCAAGTTCAAGAGTTGGTTTTAAATGTTATTAAATGTTGGTTTTAAATGTTGATAGAGTTGGTTTTAAATGTTGATAGTGTTGGTTTTCCTGGTTTCCTCAGCCAACCTATTCAACACTTTGATTCAAGTAGTCATCATGTAGTTATGTATTGCCAGTGTTCATGTGTTGAATTACTTTATCTCTGAGGAGGATGTGGTTGTCCTATGTTCCTGTCAGAATGTAGCTTATGGTCCTGAAGTAACCTTCCCTTCCCCTTTTAAAATGTAGCCTACACCTCGGTTGTTCAAGATCTCGATTGCGGCCATAATATAAAAACGTGTACAAAGTAAGGCCAAGAGTTGTGCTAAGACGCTTTCTTCGTGAACTTGTTAGTGGGTTAAAAGTCCAAAACTGTATTTGTTTTGAGACATGTTGTGTCACGATGATATCTGTTTCTTCACCTGTGTTTTCTTGTTGCTTTTGTTGTAGGCTCCCATTGACATTACCTTTAACAGAATCATCAGTGAACTGATTGGATGAAGAAACCTGTTAATTGCTGTAAACTTCTACGTTACTGACATTGTCGGTGTTTCTTAGTATTTTGTCAGTCGATAAATTCTTTAGCTACACTCTTCCTTTGTTTAATGATTCTACAAAGAGGTAGGGACCAATTATCAGGGTTTCATGCGATTTATATTTACGCCTTTCAAAAGAAATTATGCTGGTTTAAAATAAAATAGTAGGGCGCAACGAGATCAGAGGTTCTTTTGAATACAGATTACACGGAACACACACAATCCGTGCTTCATAACAATAGATAAATGCATGGAAAGCGGACAATCCAACATTGGCGAAATCCAATAAGGATGACCGTACTGTTTTAAGGGTAACACAGGTAGTAAAACAACCCCTTAAAAACACAGTTTTTGACTATAAATCCCTTATATATGAGACATAACTAAAAGTATTTTTTATGATCAAACGCGACAAACATTTACAGAGTGAAACCGAAATTATATCCCCTGGCTTTAAAACTGGGGGAAGGGGGTTTGGACATGGACGGGTGGCATCAACGCGTTAACTCAACTCCAGGTGGTTTACCTGGTTAAAAGTCGAGATGTGTTCACCGGTGGCTGGCGTGAAGTCAAGTGACCATTAAAATGTAAACAATAGCGACCGCTACATATAGTTTAAATAGATAAACTAAAAATGCATTAATTTAATTACGGTACGTTCGATCGATCTGAAATTTTGATACGCTGCATTGTTACGTGCATTTTGTTCCACGGCCTGGTACCGGTCCAAGGCCAGGGGTTTGGGCAACACTGCCATAAAGTACTGACTACATGTAAGAATACTTCGATCACATGTAATGGCATCACTAGAATCTACTAACGTACAATTAATAATTTTATTTTAGCCTTTACCAACACAGTATTTTGTTTTACTAAAAGAAAATATTATTATGAGTTTTATTTAAATCAGAAAAAAATAAAAGTAGAGTAGAAGTGATGTAAAAAATTGGAGGGAGCCTTTGATTAATAAAAAAAAATTAAAAATAAAACTGAGCCCACGTTTCGATTCGAATATATTTATTATTTATGTAGTTGTTTGTTTTTCGTGAGTTTATTTTATTTTGTCGCAAGTGTTTATTATTTAATTTTTTGTTTCGTTTTGTTTTCCTTTCCCTTACTTTCTTTGTATTTCAATTTATTGTGAACACATTATCGTTTGATATTCCGGTATATACAGTTTCTAACGTGGTAACAAATTGTTACAAATGCTTTTAAATTAATCAAATCAACTGTAGTATTATTCATGCCTATCATTGTAATAACTTCTGTATTCCAAGTAGTACACTATCTGTCTTGTTACGTTTACGCTTTAACCCTGAGCTCATATCTTGTACAAGATTGCATTAGTTTTTCAATGATTATATCAGTGTATGTGTTTAAAAGAAAGAATAATAATGAGTGATTTTAAAATAAAGGAAGTGTTTCCTCACCCTTGATGTTCAAAGTGTATACAATATCAATTATAACATGCTTATTTCTCGTATGCCCTGTTTCATTCCTAATAAACTCTCATAGCGCATACGAGCATTTATATGAAAATGTATAAGATGTTATTGGTAGATTTATATACTCTACCGTGAGATGAATAGATCGTTAGGTAGAAGAGTAGATTCAATATACAGGTGTATAGGTTTCAAAGGTAGATGGGCTGATTAGATAGGTAGATGGTAAAACACAAATTCTTAATTGTTGGATATATTGCTACAATGTAACACAAATCTTATTTGTTGGTAACACTAACAATAGGGAGAGGGAACGACACTAAATATATACTAAATTAACAAGTGAAAGAGCGGGAGAAGTGGAATGCTTCAATGCCAGTCAAATTGTATTGAGCAAATAACTTTTAAGATTGTTTTCTTATGTGTTACTCTCATGGAATTTAAACATATGTGTAACCTTCATGTCTTAGTGCTTAAAAATGATCTTTTTTAAAAATGAGTTTTCACATAGCGTTTTTAGGAAGAAAGCTTCGCAATAATTGATTAATTTTGTAATATACTTGTCTTAGTTATAAATTTAGACATTTGTTTTCACGGCATAACGACAAATCGGCTTAAAGCTATGAATTATTTTGACAGTACATCAACAATTTAACCATACCGTAAGTTTTACCATAGAGTACCATATATCATACTGTACAATATACCATACCGTACAATTTACAATACAGTAACATATGAAAAAACATATACCGTACCAATTACCATAAGGTACCATTTACACATACAGTACCATATACCATACCGTACCATTTAAAATAACGTAACATATACCAAACCATATACCGTACCATATACCATACCGTAACATTTACCATACAGTACCATATACCATACTGTAAAATATACCATATCGTACCATTTACAATACAGTACATATGAAAAACATATACCGTACCAATTACCATACCGTAACAGTATCGTCAAAAAGTTTGTGTATTTTATCCCTTAGTGGATTGCAGATATTCAAATTTAATCTCATTCCAAAGTTGACCCTGACTGGGACCAGCGCGGTGAAAAATTAAGTTTTGTTAATTGGATTTTTATATGGAAATTTTTCATCAGAACCTGAATTAATTTTATTACTTAATTGATGTAAGTATATTATAGGTAGATAGGGGAATTACCTTTACGGCGACGCCAACCTGATGGAGCTCACCTGCGATAAGTTGAGAAGGGTCTTAATAGTGTAAACTCGACCCCAAAAGAGAATGAAACATTTCAAAGTACAATGAATATATTATATAAGTAGATAAATATACTCTACCGGTAGATTAATAGATCACCAGGTAGAGGAGCAGATTCAATAGACAGGTGTATAGGTTTCAACGGTAGAGAGGCTGATTAGATAGGTAGATGGATAAACGCAAATTCTTAATTGTTTTATATATAGCTGCAATAAAACACAAATCGATTTTGGTGTTGATTATTTTATTTATATCAAAATTATGATATCTTCTTAATATATATTATATTAAATTTATTGGCAGATACATCACGAGTCTAAAAAAGCAGAAACTAATTTTTTGTTGCTTTGACCTGATACGTTAACTACATATATAATGAGTTCATGCGTTAGTCTGGATTATTTTAAATAATTTTATATACTAGTGCATCAAGCTCTGAAATTTACAATATTTTAAGGTTAAAAATGTGTATATGCAAATTGCTTCTTTGGATAACAAATAGATACATTTTTGTTCCTTGTTTCTTTTCGTCTTGATAAGAGGGTAAATGTATGTAAATATTTTTAAACATATTTTTGGAGTCATGCATGTTCTGTTCTATTATGTTGAATCACTTTCTCAATGTAGAAAAAATAAAATTGTATGTACACTGTGAAAATAAAAAAAAATGTCACCACGCTAAAACAGAATGCTAAATCACTACATTAAGCAGTCAATTTTTGTTTTCTAAGCGATTCTTTTCATTGAAAGAATTACACCAAGTCTTCAGGTACCTTTGTTAATGTACCCGTAATCTTCCAATTTTTTAGGGCAGCTGTAACCAGTTCTTGAGAAAACTGAGGAAATATCTTTGAATAATGCTGCCTAACAACTTGCAGATCCCAAAGGGGATCTTCTTTCAATCCTTCGGCCGATTCATCGGTCTCGTCATTGCTCTCTTCAATAAACTGTGATTGTTGCCATCTAACTTCATCAGATGCATGACGTGGAGAAGTCAATCTAAGATCTGTCTTTACCAACTTGGCCCTCTCGTCCTCAACCAGCAGCGTCGATTCAACAATTCCAAGAAACTTTCCACCAGGCCAGTAGAACGATCTTGGACTTGTCTGCAGCGGAAGTTTTCTTATATCAGTAAAAATTTCATCAAAGCAATTATAAAAATCATCTAGTCTACTTGATTCTTCCAAAGGGTTAAAAACGTAGTACGGTTTCCATTGGTGATCTATAACTTTTTCAGTGCTTTCTCCGCATGTAGTCGATAAAATTGGCTTTTTCAGTTTCAACACAATTCTCTCATTGGATTCCTTGATGTATTTAAACGTCTGAAAAGAATATGTATATTCTGGAGATTCTTGTGCAAAATCCAAAGAAATGGCTTGCAGGATGGGATATCCACAACCAACCTCCACGAGGTACTGATCCCCGGGTACTACGGTGTCATGGACTAGCACGACCAAGTGGTTGTCCCGAGTCACATCTCCGCAGAAGACTGTTGAGTGCACCATCTTTGCCTCATAACCGAGTGCGGTAAGGAGTGCGAACATAAATGCGTGCATAGAGTAGCATACCCCTCCCTGACTCGTGAACATGTCCTCCTTGATGTCCTCCCATGACCTCCTGTGCCGTTTGTCAACATCAAATGACATCAGTGTTAGACATTGGAATGGTACTTTGTCGTAGAAGGCTAAGACGATTTTATTGAGTAATTCAAGTCTTTCATTAGCCTTCAGTAAACTGACTGGAAGAAGTGGCACTTTTTCTATTTTTAGAATATCTTCAAGAAAGGACTTTGCTTCCTCGACATTCAATAGATCCATGCTTTGTTTCTCGGTATGAATTATATATTCAATGTAACTATACAAGACAATGATCCACCTGCGTTGTTGTTATTTGATTGATATTAAGTTAGATGCTCAAATGGTACTGTATGTTCTTTTCGTCTAGTGATTAACTTCATATACCTAAAATTAGAGGAAAAAATAAATAAAATTTCTCTTATAATACGAATACTCGGTGACTCCACCACACCGACACACACATTGATAACAAGGATATGTTTATCAGACAATTAACTACAAATAAAATATTATAGGTTTTTGAAAACGGAACATAATTTGTTTCTACTCATTTATTTGTTCCCTTATGTTTAAAAAAAGTTCATTTATTAAAATATAATATACTAAATATGTATATATTTCCATTTCCGATTTTTTAAAAGTGCCTCTTACGTCAGTTACAAAACGTTTTACCTGTCTTTCATAAGGTAATGTACTAAATTTATACTTTTTATTCATGTAAAAAAATATCGTCCTGTTCATCATAAATTATCACGAGAATAACAATCGTCCCAGCCGTGGAACCTGCCATGTGTGGTAACTTCTTATAAGTGGAGAATTCCCATCGGTCAATAGAAACAAATTTCTTGTTCAATTAATTATGGAATTGGTAAAGGATATACTTCCTAATGATAGAATTTATTATCAAGAACTTGACATACCATGCAGTAACTGAGACAATGAACGAAATAGAACTTTGACAATGGAAGTAAAGATACAGACTGTACCCACGTTAGCAAGTTGAGAAATAAAAAGTTTTTTTTTGGTAGTATATTAGGCTACGTGAGACATTAACGAGAATTTGGGGCAGCGACAGCATTTAACAAACAGGTATAATTTTATCAGACCATCTAATCAACTGGATCTATACAAAAATAATTCCAATTTAGAACTCGTATCTCACGATAATGACAGAGGAGAGTTTCCATGTGTATTGCCTAACGGTTGTTTTCAGTTCACGGGCAGTAACAAGGAATAAGTAAAGTCAAGCTCAAAGTTACCACACCTCATTTAATATTACTTTAAAATTTCCTTGAAAATGCAATAAAAAATTCAAACTGTAAAATAATTGTATGTTACATTATTTTGTATTAATTAATTTAAGCTTTTAAAATGTACATATTATATTCGATCGACAATGAATCTGGTTTTTGGCTAGCGAAATATATGATACCATTGTCACTGACGTGAGTTTAACGCTTTACAGTTAGGAAAGTCATAAAATAAGTCAGAACAAGAAAGAAAGCAACCCCACTTGTTATTTTCACGTAATGGTTTATAACTGCTCTCATTATTACTCTTCACTGTTATTTATAAATAGAATATTTGATATGGTGAGTTGGCGACAAACGTGGCATCTGCAACAAAAAACCCACGTTTCACAACAAAACCAACGCTACACCGCTTAAACTACGCTAGACCGCTTAACATACGCCTATCTCGGGAGACAATGAGGATTAGAATTTGAGTTTCATCGCCAAAAATGTTACTTTCGTTCTCCAGTGTCTTTAACGGTTGTTTAAAACAAGTAAATATGGAAGGTAAACTTTTATTTTAAACAATCAAAATCACAATTTAGAGTTAATTAACAGCGATTGATATTTTTAATATTTTAAGAACACGAAATATTTAACCGTTAGAAGGTAATATAACCACCCCCGCCACACACACACACACACAATTTTCACAATACGTGAGATATGTAAAATATTATTTTAACTAAAAATCAACAAGGTCGTAAACAATAACCAAGATTTATGAGAGTTATTAAATTTATAAAAGATATGATAAATGATTATTATAGGAACTTGATTTCTTCACTTTACATGATGTCTTTGATATTTTAAAATAATAAACAGCTATTCCGGCCACGATGTTTATACCACACCATTTTTAAAAAAAAATCATTGTCATAAGTACATTGAAATTCATGGTTGCCTTATGAAACGCTATTTAACTTTATCATAAGCAAAGTTAAAACTTAAAAGATAAAGATTCACACCAAGGAATACTCTACCAATATGTAGTTTCTGTTGTGACTTGAAAACTGGCAGCCAGCAATCTGTGTCTTCAGGATATCTCTCTATAACCCTGCAAATATTAAACTGGTTGCAGAACGTCCCTTACTTTATTTTACAAATGTAATGGCAAAGGTCAACATTACAAAAGTAGACTAGGGTACGGGTTTTACGTGTGGAAAAACGGATGAATTTGTTCAGAGGCGTCACTAGGGTTGGTGTCACCCGGTGGTATTAATCGTGGTGTCACCCCTTCAGGACTTACCCCATAGACCTTTTCCGAGTCTGCAGTGCCTAATAACGGGAACGTGCATAAATTTATATTTTGGTGTCACCTCTTGTGATGGTGTCACCCGGTGTGGTTTGAACCTCCAACAACCACTAGTGACGCCTCTGAATGTAGTGCACTGAGAAAATAAGTGAAAGCTAGACCCCAAGGGGCGTCACCATGCAGTGTTTGCTTTGCAGTTTGCAGCAGGCTACCAGATAACCAACTATTATAGCTTGTTGTTCGTGATCTCAGTTGAAATCTTCGGGCTCATCTTCTATAATACCTTTAATTTTGTCCTTAAGTCTTTAAAAATTACATTTTCTTTCAAAAGAAATCAAATCATGTTAAAGTAATGTTGCGAATCTTCGCTATCAACTTTAAAGCATTAGGAACACACTGATATGGCTTCCCACATACTTCAAATCTGAAATAAGGCCGGAATAATGACAACGTTGTAACATGTGCATTTACTCAAATGTTAATTTCTGTTGTGATAATAATGGGTTACGCGTGATATTTTTGAGGATGATATTTTTTAACATAATTATATGATAACAACGCGATTAACATAAATTTATAATGTTAGATACCAAATGTGATATATTTTGTATATGAATATTTAAATGTTAAAATAAATGCAGAAAGTATTTTCTTTATCTTAAAATTCAGTTAAGAGACTTTAACGTAACACACTCAAGGGCTTAGATTTTGTTTTATAATAAAATATTATGTTTTATTTTCATGCGATTAAAATTTAAGAGCATATTTACTTTTTTAAACGCTGTCTTTAAAGGGTTAAAAAACAACCAAAAGATTTTGATTGTTGTGTTTTAAAAGATAAAACAATGCAACGATTTCAAATGATAGTCCAATCATATTACATTATGTTTAGGCTTGGGGCAAGTTAGGGGATGGAGGCATTACCCTTTTATAAACCATAAAACGATTGCTAAATATATTGTACATTTATTATATATATTTTTCTTCTACCTCCACCTGCGTGGATCAGTAGGCGATCACAGTCGACGTATGAACTGAACTGAACTGAACTATCCCTTAACCCGTTGTTGGGTCGTTGGGGCACCATCGTGAACTGCTCACTAACACACGTCATTTGTCCCGGTCCTGTGCTGCCCTTTGAGAGTCGCTGAATGACAGGCCGGTCCAGTCGAAGTATACAATCACTTTAAGGACATGGGCCACTGTCACGGTCGGATTTTAAGGTGTGATAATGACTGTCTTAAATGCGCACATAATAGTTAATGTAGTGTGCGCACCAACTATTGTGCGACACACCAAGACGCACAATGAGAAAAAGGATATATAGAGAGAGAGGGTTGTTAGGAGCCGAATATGGAGTGAGTCAATTGGCGTGTGATGGATTTTTAAATTGTTATATTCACCAATCTTTTCAATCTCTCGTCCCTTTGAGAGTATAATATGATTAAACGTGTTATACGGAAATCAAGTGTGTTGGTAAGTAATTATAAATAATTATACAACGTACAGTATGGTACTTTGGTGTTTAAAATAACCAGCCGAGACTCTTTCGGAGTTGCCGACGCTGGTTACTATCTGTTGCCAAGGGTGGACCTCGATCCCCTAGATGACGAATCCTCCACAGTGGGGGCTCGTCCAACTTATTGAGCCATTTGATCGAAGTCAGCAAACGTTGACACTAAGGTTTCATCTTAATTTGGATGCTGAGTTTGCTGTATCGGAGGTAGCTGTCAGAAGTGGCTGTGTCGTAGGTAGCTGTCAGAAGTGGCTGTTTCTGAGGTAGTTGTCAGAAGTGGATGTGTCGGAGGTAGCTGTCAGAAGTGGATGTGTCGGAGGTAGCTGTCAGAAGTGGCTGTGTCGGAGGTAGCTGTCAGAAGTGGATGTGTCGGAGGTAGCTGTACCGGAAGTAGCTGAGTCCTTGTGACATTTAATGATGCAGATAACAGGATTAACGTTACTTTTGAATCCCGGAGGTGATGGCGTGACGAGGGATGCTGGTCGGTGACTGGGTATACAAAACTGACACTGGATTGTTGATGCAGGCAAATTGACGATTGACACTGAATTGTTGTTTTCAGAGTATTTATTGACAATGGAGTGTAGTGTTTTCAAAATTACTGTGGATATGTATTGGTAGATGAGGACACTTAAGTTAAGAGGTAAATTAAATATGGAATTATTTTTTGTATTAATACATTCTGTATATTATTGTTGTTTTTGAAGCACTATATTATAGAAATTGTTTTAGCCTAGTAAGATATTTTAATATGGGGTTGCCAAATTTGGAGGAAATTAAACAAAGGGCCCTTGAGCTAGGACTAGAAGGGGAAGAAGCAAAGAAATGGATTACATAGGAACACAGGTTAGCACGAGAAGAGGAACGGGATAGAAGGAAGAGGGATGAAGAAGAGGAACGGGAAGGAAGGAGGAGGGAGGAAGAAGAGGAATGGGAAAGAAGGAGGAGGGAGGAAAATGAAGAAAGAGATATTCGAGCTTTTAAGCGGGAGGAGGAGAGGAAAAGGTTGGAACACACTAGAAAAATGGAAGAAATGAAAGCTAGTGAGGGTCTGACTCACAAGGTGGAACAAGGGAACACGGGTCGCTCAGGAAGTAAACTACCCATGTTTGATGGGGTAGAAGACAATTTAGAATTTTTTCTAATTAGATTTGAAGATGAAGCGAGACAAAATGATTGGGCAGTGGAACAGTGGGGTTATGAATTGAGAAAGCTAATGCCACATTCTTTACTACCGGTATGCTTTGCTGGGAGTGGAAAAGGTGTAGAGGCCACCTATGAAGAGGTAAAAACGGCTTTATCAAGGAACTTTGGGTTAACCGCTCAAGGGTATAGAGAAAAGTTGGCAAGGGTGAGACCTGAAAAAAGAGAGAGCATGGTAGCATATGCTGATAGGATTAGTCATTATCTAACCAGATGGGTAGAACTTTCCAAAACCGAAAAAAAGTTATGAGAAGCTGTTTGAGCTTACCGTCGTAGACAAAATACTACAAACAGTGAGCGGGGAGGTTGTGGAGCACGTACTGGAGAGTGGTAGTTTAGAACTTAAGTCAGTCATTAAAACGGGTGAGGGCTACATGGCGGCACATCCAACGGAGACATTGACACTAGAAGGTAAACCGGTCACAGGGAACCAGCGAGCTCAAGGGAGGGGTGAAGAAGGTAGAAGAGGAGAAAATTACCAATGGAGCGGGCAATTATATAAGTAGGGGATATGGCAATTATATAAACAGGGGAAATAAAAGATGACAAAATGGGTGTTTTGCAGGGAGTGGGGGAGATATTGTGTTCAAGAGTGGAGAAGTTAATGGGGTTAGAGTTAGGGTTTTACGGGACTCGGGGTGCGGAATCGTGGGGGTAAAGGAATCCCTACTCGAAAATGGTTGTTTGACAAATGAGACAGTCACGTGTATATTGTTTGATGGGGAGAGAAAAATGTTTATAGAGTAGGTTATATACACGTAAAATCACCGTACTTTACGGGATGGACAAAGGCTGCCCTACTAAAGAGCCCACCAGTTGACCAAATAATTGGAAATATCAAGGGATCTACCATGGAATGTGAGAAAAGTGGTCGGGGAGATTTCAGAGACGGAAGTAGAGTTGACCGGGTGGGTAGTAGATATGGTGATAAGGGTGGGAGAGACTGTTATAAAGGTGGAAGGTCGGTATATTGGGTCAGAAACTGCCGCACTGGGCCCGTCGGCAGTGCTACAATAGAGAAATACCGCGGAAGGCAAAGTCGGGAAAGAGACAGTTACGGATACACTCGAGTTACTAGGAAACCGAGATGGAAGGTAAAGGGGGCTCAGAATCAGCAAGGGTACAACAGTATTAAAAACTATACAGAAGTAGTAGCGGGGGCAGTAGTGACAAACACCCCAAACAATCGAATCCATTAAAAAGACACATGACAGAACTGAACATAACGGTAGAGGATTTTAGAAGATTACAGAACAACGACGTCACTTTAAGACATGAATCCTCAAGGCATCCCTTTTCAGCATCTTCAATGTATGGCCAAATCTCTTGGTCTCTGCCTTCACCTCTTGGCGCCAAGTGTTTCTTGTTGGACCTTTTTTCCATTTGCCCGAGGTTTCTAGTAGTGCACGTAGTATTGATTTTTTAAAGTGAATCTTAAAAATTTTTAAAAAAACTTAATTTAGAAAATCATTAACAAAATTTATAATAATTATTATTTTTTTTTAATGATTTCATCAAATAGCTTGTATATGACACATGAACAAATATTTACAAAACCCAATGTGATATAGTCACAAATTTCTCTGCACATCTAATATATAAAGCTCAAATGTTTGTATGTTTGTATGTTTGTATGTTTGTATGTTTGTATGTTTGTATGTTTGTATGTTTGTATGTTTCACTTTTCGACTTTCTGTTAGACAATCACGGAAAAACCAAATGACGGACGGGGACCAAATTTGGCAGGACGGTTCCTTTTACCCTGAAGGTGGTTTTAAGTTAGTTTTTGTAATTGTCCCTTTTGCCCGAATGCCGTAAATTAAATAATCAGAAAATGCAGAGACAAAGAATAAAAAATTTAACCTCATTTCTGTATTGAACAAATTTACGCGGACGTTCAAATGCCGTTCAAAGCGAGTTACTTTTGGTGACGTTTTTTTTCCCCAATGCCAATACTTTATTTTCAGCCGTGCGCATTTGAAAAAATATTATAATGTCTAATTACGGTGCGCACATTTTCGTGTACGCTTCATAATTTGAGCTGTGTAGTACAAAGATTTGTCATTTTCTTTACTGTTACTTTCTATATATTAGATAGACACGTAAACATATTTAATTACAACTGCCACACGATGCATTAGATTTATTTGTTTACACGTTTAAATTTAATTGCGAATTTGTTTTAATTATTTTCTGTTCCATAACTCGACATTTAATGAAAAACCTATTTATGTAATAATTGTGTCAGTATTTTTTTCAAGGCTTCATTTTTAGCGGTGCCCGTTTTAAAATCTTTTATCGCCTGATTACTGTGCGCACATTTTCGTGTACGCATCTTAAATTTAGCTGTGTTCTATTAATATAACATTTATATTTTGTTTGTCTTTTACATAAGCTGTTGTCTTTTACATAACCTATACACTTATACTATTTAAACTTAGGCTACCGGACTTATTAACATAAGTAGATTAAACTAAATAAAGTGTTCCTGAAAACGCTTAATTATTTTGTATTGCGAATTGAATATGTTATGTTCATTCCTTTGATGATGGATTAACATAGGCCATTTTTAAAATCGATTATTGTGATGGTTTCACATGCATTTGTAACGTAAAATTCATTTGTTTTGTTTGTTTGTTTTTTTAAAATTAGGAATATAGCCTAATTTTTTTATTTATCTTTATTATCTTGATCTCATAGACGCTGTTGCAAATATTGAATTAATTACAATTGTGTTACATTGCAGTGTCGTAAATATATAAGAGCTTTTTTAGTGACTACAGTGGCAGAGATCTTTTAGAAAAATGTCAACAAAACAGTGGCCCTTTTTTAATGGATACAAACAAACAAACATAAAAATATCAACTGAGCTTTATACAAACAACTGAGCTTTATATATTAGATATGCGTTTAAATTATTTTATTTCAATTATTTTCACGATGCATTGTATTATTATTTTACATGCAATGAATTAATTTGGGATTTTTTAAAATTTAATTCATTACTCGACATTTAATCAAAAACCATAGATGTAGCGAGATTATTTTATGTTGAAAGTGATGGCCTATGTCAAATAAACGTACAATTTAAAACTGTTTACTTAAGCTTTATATACACTATACATTATAAACTTTTGCTACCGAACGTATTAACAAAAGTTGACTAAATTTAATGAAGTGATCCTGAAAACGCTTAATTAATATGAATTGCGAATTGAATATGTTTTTATGTTCATTCCTTTGTATTCAGAATAGCATAGGCCATTTCTAAAATTGCCTTTTAATCATTTTTAAGATGCACTTATTAACAGACGTTTGAATCTTTTTTTTTAAATGTATTTTATTTTTCAGATATAAAATCTGGTGTGTGTGTGTGCATTGAATATAATTTACAAAATATGATGCCTTATCTGAAATAGGGAACAAAAAATAAGATTCCTTTTTGAAATTATACACATTGATTATAAACCGTAAATATAAATCGTAAAATATAGAGACATAAAAATGTTAAATATTATTTCCCTGTTTGGACAATTATGAATACGTCAAAATGAAGAGTTATTTTGGTCCAGTACATTTACTTTATAACAAGACTTTATTTTATGCGGCCAGCTTTCTATATGTCTAAATATGGTGTGCACATTTTTTTATATCATCATTTTAATACGACTTTTTTTTTAAAAATAGTATTTTAGAAAGTACATTTATAATTTTGTTTATTTGCGCTATGAGTCAATTAACTTTTGCCTTTTAAAGGGATAGTGCCACATGTTCTTTATCTCATAGACGTGGTTACAAATATTATATAACTTACAATTGTGATACGATGCACTTTCGTAATTATATATTAAATTTTTGAGTGACGAGGGTGGTAGAGCTCTTTTGGAAAACACATAAGTTATGTTAATTTTGTACACGTGGGAATGAAATTGTAAATTTAGTTATTATGGTCGGCAAGAATCATTATTTAATAAGTCATATCTTATGAATAGTAAGGTCATGTTAAAAGGCACTGCATTAAGTGAAAACAACTCACGCGGTAAAAGGGCATATCTCTGTTTCTCATAAGATTTTAACTAAATAGTTCAATCTGAAATTTAACTTGGCAAATAAAAATTGGAATAACCATCACCTAATACTTGGATAAAGGGTCAGCACACTCCCGCTACTAAGTGCGGGTATTTTTCAAGTATATATATATATATATAGTAAATATTTAAATATGTTTGTGTGTGTATGAATGTCCTTTATAGCTGTCTAAACCATTCACCCGATCATCATGAAACTTTTCAAGACTGTTGAGTATGCTCCAGGGATGGTAACTATCACTTTTTTCAAAATTTAACACTCATGGGGCGCCGGGGGCCATATCGTCATGTTTTGCTGATACGAGCTATATAAAAATTAGTTTAAGCTTTAGCTACTGTGTAAATTATTGGATCTTAACCAAAATGTGTATATGACAACTTGATAGCCAATATTAAAATACTATAGGGCACTAAACTGATAATATTCATTCCTTTGGGGCTGGGGGCACAAAAATTCACATTTTTTAAGCGTTTAAGATTTTATTCACCATTCAGTCATTAACAATCTTGACAAATTATGACACATGTATCAATTATTATACTAATTGAAATGAACAGATGTTTTGAACTTTATATCTTGCCCAGAATGGGCCCTGGGACCCTTAATGTCGTTTTTATCTTATATGAGCTATATAAAAAATAGTTTCTACGTTAGCTTCTTAGTAAATGAATAGATCTTCACCAAACTTTGCACACATAAACTTGGTAGCCTATATTAAAATACTATAGACACTGCACTTCTAATGCCAATATCTTCGTTGCCGGGGCCCCAAATATCTTTTTTCGTATATGTTTAAGATATTTTTCCTATTTACTTTTTAAAGAGCTTGAGAAATATAGCCACAATAAAAATGAACTAAAATGAACAGTTTTTGAAATTGACCTCTTTCACCGAATGGGCCAGGGCCCCTTAATGCTATTTTCTCCCTATTGTAGGTATATAAAAAGTAGTTTAAGAGTTAGATATTGAGAAAAAAACTGGATTTTGACAAAACTTAGAATATAAAAACTTAAGAGCCTATATTACTATAGGGCACTGAACTCTTAATTTCCATTCCTTCGAAAAAGTCTTTTTACTGAACTTTAATCATTGTATTCCCTATTCAATTTTACACGATATTGAGGAATATATATTGAGTACAATAGATAAAAACAACATTAAGGGCCCCAGGGCCCATTCTGGGCAAGATATAAAGTTCAAAACACCTGTTAATTTCAATTTGTATAATAATGGATACATGTGTCATTATTTGTCAAGATTGTTAATGACTGAATAGTGAATAAAGTCTTAAACGTTTAAGAAATGAGTACAATGGCAATAAACAAAAAACTATAATATCACTCATTTAGGGACCGGGGCCCTTAATATCGTTTCTTCTTTTGTACGCTATTTAATTATTAATTTATTTATCCGTTTGCTATGAAACTTGGATTTTTTTTTCACACTTCCACGAATATTTCTTCAGAATTATTTTTAAACATACCACTCATTGGTTTCTTTAAATTTATTCCTTTTTACTTTGATCGTTGCAACGCACGACGGGTCTACTAGTATTCTTATAAAAACAACAATTCTCATTTACATATACTTAAATGTAAATTTTAATTATATTAAAATATTTCTTAAAAGATACTCTACATACCAAATGATTTAGTTACATAGGTATAAAAGTGCATTTTCGGAAGCAACAAAATGGTTGACGATGTCATAATAAGCACTCCGTTACTATCCAGTTTAAAACTGAGACGAAAAATCAAATCAGAACATCAAGCCAGAACACCCGACCCAGAAACGCAACCAAAATGAGAAGACATCCATTAAAAAAGTGTTTTAAAAAAGATGAAAAAAATTGAAAGTAAATTCTCACTCACAGTCTAGCAGAGTCATTTTTTAAAATAAACTCTTATTTTCATTGAGATTTCTAATAAAATTTTTTAAATGACATTTTTGTCTCTAAAAATTGGTTAATGCAAAGGCTAACATGTTTATTTGGTATTTAAAAAACGCGGAGATGGCGAGATAGACAAAAAAAAATATCATATGAGAAAAACTTGATAATTTCCTTAAAGAAAACTAGACAATATCTATCAATAGTTCTAATGAAAAAGAAAATGTCGAGTCAACGCGTAAATTCTGTTAACTTCCAAAAATTAAAGCTACAATTCCCGAACTGGTGGTTTAATTGTGTTTAAAAGTATTAACTCATGTGTAATCATTATTTATGGCCGTCAATTTCACGAAAAAAAACGCAATTAAAATCCATTTTAATTTGATTACAGCTATTAATGCATCCAGGCCCAAAACAAAATTCCCACTTGAAATATTTCCTCCCATGAGTAGGTATTATATGTGACCGGAAAAAAAGACATTGAAATGTGCGACAGTACTTGTTTATTACTATTGCTTAACTATCATATCTCAACTTTGTAGCCTTATTTTGGCTTACCGTACCTCGGCGACAAGGGACATATGAAAACCCGCTCCCGCAACACCTTTGTGTTTTGGTTGAATCTTATTCCTGAGCAGAAACACAGAATATGAAAAACATAAGAAATAAAAGAAAAAAATGATTTGCAAATAAGCATTACATATATTTTTGGGGGTTTAAGGACATTGCTAAAGGGATGATCCTGCCAATAGATGAATTCATAAACATTATTTAACTCTCTGCTTGTTTTCACTTACAGCAGCCAGAAGCGTAACTGGGTTTTCCGTGCGCATGGCTAATTCGTTTTCGCAGCCCTTGAGAAATAGGGAAAATACTAAATCAAACAGAATAAATTGATTACCTTCGGCGCCCTTGGCAACTGCCCTGATGCCAAGTCGTGGTTACGCCCCTGAAAGCGGCAATATTAAAAAGAAAGGCCTAAGGCGAAGCCTCAAAACGACACCTTGCTTTTGAATTTTTACACACACACACACTAACATAAAACTAACACATATACATACACACATACACACACATATATTTACACACACACACAAACAACATCAAAGAGATTAGCGTGATTGATACGAAAGTTCATTAAAGCCACTACACATGGCTATTTTGTGACTTTTGTCTTTATGTTCCTATTTGAAAGCCTCCTTGCCCCGTTGAACAACAAAAAAAGGCTAGCAAACTTTTGAATTAATCCTTATGAGATACGGCCCGCGGCATAGTATACGCCTCAGACATGCTCGTCATAGATGGTGTAAATAATGGGGGCGGGGGGTGAGAGTAAGGACACAAACAGCAGCATGAAGTAATGTAAAAAAAAAGCAGAAACAAACATTTTTTTTTAAATATGTTTTTAAATGTTCACGCTGGGGCTTGAAATCAGGACTTTCCGCGTGTAAGGCGGACGTGATAACCATTACTCTACGAATCATATGTTATTCAGCGAAGGAACAACGCAAGTGAACACAAGAAGCATCTTTCTTTTCATCCCATTACGCTTGCCAACTGTGATAGGTAGAATCTATCGAGGGTCATTCGTCATGCTTACTTGCACATACTCGTTTAGGTGAATTATATATATAGATGTCAAGTTTTCTCAAACTTTGTCTACATAACCATGATTGGATAACTAGATAAATCAAATATTTTGAAGACGCCCTGTAAACATCGCACAATATTTAAAAGTAATATTGAAATTTTCAGGAAATTAATATAATCAAAATATTTCTTGGTATATCTAACGAATGACATCCAAAATAACATGTATACAGCACTAAAAAAATGGGCGAAACACATGTAAATTATGACATTTCTAAATATATGGTTCAATTAAAAAAAATAATTCTTCCATATTTTTAATGCAAATTTATAACTTACATTAATGATATTACTTTTTATACATTATATCTTTGAAAATATAATTAAATATGAAACAAAAATTTAGAAATATAATTTTCAAACCAATAGCCTTACTATATTGACTTAAAGAAACATAAATAAAACAATAGTCCAAGTCACTGGCTCACTCATTCATTGGATGTGGAACGCTGAGGAACGATGTACAACAGTCTATAGCAGTTATAAAGACGTGTGGTGATTAGCACTGTAAAAAAATATTATATGACGTCATTGCTTGAGCTTATCATCCTATATGATAAAAGGTTAAGTTCGGTCCCGTCATCTATGGCGATTGGTCTCTCAAACACACATGACTCCTACAACCAATCATATCAAGTTTACGCGGACCTTCAAAACAAGTTATTTTTGGTGCAGTATTTCTTCCAAGACTTTATTTTGAGTTATGCGCGTTGGGATTTATAGTCAAAAGCTCTGTTTTTACGAATTACTTATTTTAACTATAATGAATTGTATTTTTGACGTGATGCACATGTATGCCGGTCGAGACGGCTGTTGCACGGGAGTTACAACATGCCACCGAACGGTGGCGGAACGTCCTTGGACGGGCTTGTTTGCTCGTATATATATATTTACACTCAATTATCGCTGACTTTGGCCTAACGCTAAATCATAATCCTTTTGGTTTCCAGATTAACATTAACCAAACAACGCACGAACCTATGACGTCAGTATTTGTGTTGTAAACAGTGCTGACTGACTCAAAGAGTTATTTTTTTGGTGCAGTAATTTGCTGCTTTCTAAAATTACTTTAAAAATCGTGTGGTGATTAGCACTGTAAAAATATATTATATACATACTTTGTGTACATTTCAGGAATATTTCGTATTTATCATACAAGGATAAGTTACTTGGGCTTTTGCAAAACAAAACAAAAAAACCTATTATAAAATACTTTGTGTACATTTAAGAAAGTTTAATATTACGTATTTATCATACAAGGACAAGTTAGTTGGGCTTTTGAAAAAGGTGGGCGCCTTAGGCGCCCTTAAATAAAGGAGGCCCCGCAGGCGCCACGGCGCCGCAGTACAAACTAGTATTTAATATAAGCTGTGCATCAAAAGGTGTGCAAAATAATTATAAATTAAAGACGCGCTGTAAATAAAATATTACATGACTTCATTGTTTTTAAGCTTATATAGGGTTTGAGTATTGTTAATTATAAAATACTTTGTGTACATTTCAGGAAGTTTAATATTTCGTATTTATCAAACAAGGATAAGTTACTTGGGCTTTTGACCAAAAAAAAAGTGGGTGCCCTACAAAACTTATTTCAAAATACTTATCTTATCTTATCTTATCTGTTTAAGACGCTCTTTCTATACAGAAGAGTATTGAGTCCTACGCTTCAGTGGCGTCCCTAGGGGGGCGAGGGGGGCGGGCCGCCCCGGATGACACCCATCAGGGGGGTGACACCCGAGCCTAAAATTTTACTGTGTACGATTTTATGTCAGGAAAAAAAAATGAAGACACATTTTTTTCATCTAGAAAGAAATTAAGAAATACAAAGAAATACGTTAAACGCGAAAACTTTTTATTAAAAATATCAGTTAACTTGCAATAATAAAACAGTCCCAACACACAAACAACATTAAAACAAATTAGAAAAAAAAAGAATCGTCGCAGCTGAGAGATCTTTAAAAAAGGCTGGACATGAAAGAGGCAGTGTCTTATGTTTTAAAAGATTTAAAGATATAAAGCTATTTGGGCGTTGACACACCGACACCATGGACGAATTCCACCTCACGACTCCCCCCACTACAGTGGGGGGGGGGCAATAAGATTTTTATCCCCCCCCCCTAAAAAAATCAATCAAAAGATGGGTTTTCTTTGTTGATGTTTTTTCTAGACGAAAATTATGATTTCAATGTCTTTGTTAATATTTTGTTTTTGTATATATATTTATTAAAGGCGTGATGTGCACAGTGGCGTAGCTAGATGGGGGCGGTGGGGACGGTCCGCCCGGGTGGCACACATTTAGGGGCGACATTTGTGGGCATCTGAAAAGTGCAACCTATTCCGACAACCACCCTTTTTCTTTTGAAGGGGCAAAACCAAGGTGAAACAAAATTATTCGTAATATCTAGCCTTAATTAACGGATAGTGAAGTTGATAAAAATTATCTTCGTTCCACAATGAGCGATTTAAGACAAAATCTTGCAATATTTTCCATAGAACAAGATATTACAAATAATTTAAATGTTTATAGCATAATACACGATTTTTCTATTTTGAAAGCAAATGTATAAATATGATTACCTACTAATGTATACAATATCTTTGTTTGTATAAAAAAAATTATTTGTCAATATAAAATAAAAAGAATAGTAATTGATAATGTTTTTATTTTTTGTGTAAATGTGGACTATGTTTTATCTCATTTGGGGGGGGGGACAGAACCTGCGACCTCAGTAACTTTCTTGTGCCCTTTAAAAAATGTATAGTGTATTTTTATTAATGTGTATTTATAGGTATATCATCTTATGCGGCATCTTTTACTACTGCTTGCATAAATATGGCATTCAATGGTAATCATGTTCGCCGCCTTTACTTCGTTTCAATTGCAATTATTTATTAATTTCCATTAATTTATAACACCATCAAATAATCGACTAATTTGCCGTCCATAAATGACGTCACGCGATTTTGGCTGATTTTTCACCCCCTCTGCCCTCGTCACACGTCGTCACAAAAACCTAGACCCTTCTTCAACATGACGTCATAAAGCTTTGCCCCCCCCTCCCCGCCATAAAAGCCGTATTTTCTATTGGAAAATACCGGTAAGCATGTTTCAAATCAAATTTTGTCATTTAAGTATGTTTTTAGTGCCAGGCTGCACTCTAATATCGTAACACGCGTTTTACGTAAACGTCATTAAATAAAGTGTCAGTAATCAATATTTAAGTGGAAATTTTATTTAAAGCTCCGCGTTTGGACGTGACGTCACATTTCTCAAACACACCCCTCGTCACGCATCGTCACAAGTCTATGACTCCCCTCCCCACCGCAGGTACGTGACGTCATTTATGGACGGTCCCGATAAAGGGCGGCACATTGGAGACCGCCCCGGGCGGCAAAAGTTCTAGCTACGCCACTGGATATGCTTGTTTATATACAGGTAGTCCCAGGGCCATCTTAACGCATAGGCCCGTTGGGCATTTGCCAGGGGGCCCACGAGCATAGGGGCCCCGTGGAAATATGTTTATTTATATATATTATGTATATTTATTTTTTATTCCTGCGGGGAAGGGGCCCAACACTATTTCTTTGCCTGGGTGGCCCAAACTGGTGTAAAGACGGCTCTGGTTAGTCCCCCGGTTACGACGGTCCCATCCCGACTTACGCTGTTTCGTGGTTACGAACGCTCCCCCATAAAGAATAATATTACACGTTATTCCGTATTTTTAATTATTTTTTTTAATAATTTTTTTTTGTCATGGGGTAACGAATGTTTCCTCTAGTTGAAATAAAAAATTTAGTGTAAAATATGTATTATTATTATTTGAACCTACAACTTTCGTTTGCAAATTTTTCGCATGGTGAAGTTATCAATCAAGTCAGTAAAGCTAAGAAAGCTTACAAGTAAGTTCCTTTTCAATGCTCATTAGAGAGAGCATATTCAGTCTTTGTTGTCCCATGCAAATTCTAACTCATTTTATATTCTTTTTAACTTTGAAAAGGATTGCTCTCAGTTGCAGTTTGATGTCATCATTGAGAGATAGATGAGAAGTGCGATGTGTACATTTGTAAAGAGCTGTGTGAAATTTAGCTCATTCAAAAGCAGCAACATGTTTAGCTCTGTGCACGTGTTTTGAGTTTGGCATTGGGGTACTTCCATTTCCTTACCATGAGCCTGGACAATAACTTTTTAAAAGAGTTTTGAAAATTGGACTAATTTTGAAGGTTAGCAGTCTTCGAAATCACTTGAATATTCTTCCATTATCTTGGCTGCTGCCCATCGGAGGGCGAAATTGCTGAGCTCAGATAGGTTTGTAAGAAAGCTAAATTTCTTATGGATGTCTTTATATGGGCCTAACCGATGTTGTAGGGCTCAAGAAAGTTTGTCAATGATTGTTGTTGTTCGTCCGTCGTGATCGACGATGACCACTCTCATCATATTTGCTGGGCCGCCACATGTGTTCTCTGGTGGCTTATTAACCCTATTTTTGCGCGAAAGAGGCGTCCGCATGTTGGACAAGAGATAGAAGCGGTCCCTTCAGGGGGTTTTTGGTTTCGTTCAATTCTGGCCTGGCGTTTTAACTTGGCAGCCTGTTGTCTATTAGCTTCACAGACAGCTGCGCCATTCCATATCGTAGAGCGCCAGTGGGCTCGGTTACTGGCTGCCGCTTCCCAGGAGTCATGTCCAATGTCGAAGGCCTTCAGAGCAGTTTTAAGCGTGTCCTTGTAGCACTTTCGTGGACCTCCGCGTGCTCTTTGCCCTTCGGTAAGTTCACCGTAGAAGAGCCTCTTGGGTAGGCGATGATCGGGCATGCGCACTAGATGCCCCGCCCAGCGTAGTTGGCTTTGCATGAGGATAGTGTGGATGCTGGGGAGTCCTGACCTGGCTAATATTTCGGTGTCTGGAACTTTTTCCTGCCATTTTATATTGAGAATTTTTCTAAGGCTTTTGGTGTGGAAGTGGTTCAGCAACCTCGCATGGCGTTGGTATACAATCCAAGTTTCACATGCATATAGTAAGGTGGGGAGCACTACAGCTCTGAAAACTTTTAGTTTTGTTTGGGTGCTGATTCCCCTTCTGTTCCAGACACTGTCATGCAATCTACCGAATGCTGCGCTGGCCTTTGAGATTCTCGAGTTCACCTCGTCATCAATATTGGCCTTCTGGGACAGTGTGCTGCCAAGGTAAGTAAAGCGGCTCACTGTGATGATTTTGTTGCCGTTGATGAATATGTTAGGCTCAGTATAGGATTTGCCCGGGGCCGGCTGGTATAACACTTCTGTCTTTTTTGTGCTGATGGTGAGCCCAAAGTTAGAGCACGCACTGGAAAATTTATCAGCACTTAGTTGCAGTTGTGCTTCAGAGCCCGCGTTAAGGGCACAATCATCAGCAAAAAGATGATTACCAGAAATAACTCAACCTTTAAACTTTTGTCTAGGGGAGAATACTGTTTTGGTGATGTCCCTTTATCAAACTGACGCCCTTTTTTCTCTCTTTTTTGTTGTTGATAGCATTGAAGATTGTTCATACTCTTTTTTACCACGGACTTGTCCTTTCCTTTGTCTTCATATGAATCAAATTTAGAATGCTGTCTTTTAACAAATTCAATGAGAGACTTCCTTTCTAAAATTGTTTCCCGAATTTCAAGTAAAATAGCGACTTCCTATTGTTCAAGTTCCTTCAGAAAACCTTCTGCTTCAAGTAGACAGTCACGTGGCTGATTTTCGTTTGTTGTTAATTCTTCCAGTGTTGCGATATTCTCATGGTATGAGTTATTAACAGACCTTACAGCATAATGTCAGGCTGACCATCTTGTGTCAGACAAGTCTTTGTTAACATGTATCAATTTCATGTGTTTTTAAAGTACCTGTCAAAGATGAGTAGATGCAACACGCCGGGTATAAAGATTTTGCATACAAAAAATCTGACAGCATCAGGACAACCTGCTGCACTTTTCGCAACCAAATTAAGGGAATGAGCTGTGCATGGCACATAATGAGCAACACTGCACTTCTCACGAAGAATAGCCTAGTTTCCGTTATGCTTCCTACTCATATTTGCGGCATTGCCGTATGAATGTCCAAGGCATTTTCAAGGATTCATACAAATATTTGCCTGTATCTTTATTATACACTATAATAAGTTTGGAGTACCTTAAATTTTTGGTGACCCCTGGCTTTAGTCCGTTCATCAACACCCCCCTTTTAATCCATAATAGGGTGTGGGGGTCACGCATCGGTGACGATGTGGGACGAGGGGGTGGGGTTAAAAATGTGACTTCACATAAAAAAAAACGCGCAACTTTAAATAAAAGTTCCCCTTAAATATTTGATTGTTTACCGTTTATTTAATGAAGTTTTCGATGGCTTCACGCGTGTTACGACATCAGATTGCAGACTTACCCTAAATACATATTTAAATGACAAAAAATAATTTGCAACGTGCTTATTTTTATTTAGAAAATACGGCTTGTGGGGGGGGGGTTGTCAAAGCTTTGATACGTCATATCGTGAAAAAGGGGTGAGGGTATACGTATGAAGCAGGGGGGTGGTGGGTTAAAAATCGGCATCCTCGCGTGACGTCATTTATGGACGGCTCCTTCAGTCGTGAAGGGGTGACACCATGAGCTAACGCCCCGGGTGACACCAACCCTAGTGACGCCTCTGCTACGCTTATCTATGATTTGTGTTTAGTCCTGCATTCTTATTAGAGTTTTAAATGTTGCTAAAGTCTATTTATCAAACAAGGACAAGTTAGTTGGGTTTTTTTAAAGTGGGCAACGTAGGCGCCACGGCGCCCCAGTACAATCTAGTTATATATATTTTGTAGCTAGCGAAAAGAGTGTCAAATTTGCAATTCATTAAAAATCGTTTAACACAAAATTAAGGGGACTAAACTGGTTTTCGTGCTAAACGAATTTTGTTTTAAAAGATATTACCAAACGATTACATATTATACTTAAGAGAATTACGTTTATAATAGTACAATTTTACATAGGTATGTATGTATACATTCTTTTTATAGAAATCTATATATATATATATAAATCAAAGTATGTCTGTGTGTGCCATGTCCTTTATAGGTGACTAAACCATTCATCCGATCGTCATGAAATTTTTGGAGACTGGGATGGTAACTGGCAACTTTTTTTCAAAATGTAACAGACATGGGGCACTGGGGGCCCATAATGTAATTTTTTGCTAATATGAGCTATATAAAAATTAGTTTAAGCGCTAGCTACTGTGTAAATTGTTGGATCTTAACCAAACTTTGTATATAACCTCTTGATAGCCAATATTAAAATACTATTGGGCACTGAACTCCTAATAGTCATTCATTTGGGGCTGGGGGCCAAAAAATTCATATTACTTAAACGTTTAAGATTGTATTCACCATTCACTTATTAACAATCTTGACATAGATGAACAGTTGTTTTGAATATTATATCTTGCACTAAATGGGCCCTGAGACCCTTAATGTCTTTTTTTGCTTATATAGTAGTAGTAAGTTCCCTCTCAGACCATGAATGGCCTATGGGGCAAGTGAAACAAGTTTCAATAGCCACGGCTTACGAGGGGATTGTGTGGCTAGCACAATGCCCAGCCGCCTTTACTACCCCAACTGATGTCGGGTACCCACTAAGAGCTGGGTGGACTCAGGGACGCCCTAGGCACCGGGAGCAAATCCATGCCTTCACATGGATTCGAACCCGCGACCATCGGAACGCTAGTCGAGCGCGCTGCCACTCGACCACCGCGCCCCCTATAATATAAGCTATATAAAAATTAGTTTATGCGTTAGCTACTGAGTAAATGAATGGATCTTAACCAAAATTTGAATACAAAACCTTGGTAGCCCATATTAAAATACTATAGGGCACAAAACTTCAAATGTCTATTCCTTCAGGGCCTTAGGACCCAAATGTATTTTTTTCGTATTTGTTTAAGATATTTTTCCACATTCAATTTTTCACGATCTTGAGGAATATATTTTTGAGGAGACTGAATTAAAATGAACAGGTTTTTAAATTAAAATCTTTAAACGAAAGGGCCCAGGGGCCCCTAAATGTCGTTTTTTCCTTATATTAGCTGTATAAAAATCAGTATAAGCTTAAAAGACAGAGAAAAATAATGTACCTTGATCCATTTTAGTTCATAAAACTCAAGGGTCTATATTTTATTACGATAGGGCACTGAACTCCTAATGTTCATTCCCTCGGGGCAGGGGGCCAAAACTGTCTTTTTTAGTAAATGATTAATATTTTATCGTCCATTCAATTTTTAACAATATGAGAAAATAAATAAATGTATGTGTTTCGAAATTTATTCAAATGAACATATGTTTCGCACTTTATTTTTTGCAATAATTGGGCCCTGGGTTCCTTGATGTCGTTTTTTTGGTTATACGAGCTTTATTAAAAATTAGTTTATGCGTTAGCTACTGAGTAAATGATTGGTTCTTAACCAAACTTTGTATACAAAAACTTGGTAGCCCATATTAAAATACTTAAGGTTTCTGAACTTTCAATGTCAATTTCTTTGGGGCCGGGGGCCCCAAATGTCTGTTTTCATATATATATATTTAAGATATTTTTGCCATTCACTTTTTAACGATCTTGATAAATATATCCCTGATGAAACTGAATTAAAATGAAAAGGTTTTTGAAATTGACATCTCGCACCAAATAGGCCTGGGCCCCCTTTATGTCGTTTTATTTCACTATATCTATTTATATAAAGATCAAAGTATGTCTGTGTGTGTGTGCATGTACTTTATAGCTAACTAAACCATTCACCCGATCGTCATGAACCTTTTCAAGACTGTTTAGTATGTTCCCGGAATGATAACTGGCTACTTTTTTCGAAATTTAACACTCATGGGGCGCCGGGGGCCCATAATGTCATGTTTTGTTTATATGATCTATATAAAAATTATTTTAAGCGTTAGCTACTGTGTTAATTGATGGATCTTAACTAAACTTTGTATATAAAAACTTGAAAGCCAATATTAATATACTATATGGCAATAAACACCTACTGACCATTCCTTCGGGCCTGGGGGCCTAAAATGACATTTTTCTTCAACTTTTAAGAATTTATTCCCCATTTATTTATTAACGGTCTTGAAAAATAATGATAAATTCATCCATTATTATCCATATTGAAACGAACAGGTGTTTTGAACTTTATGTCTTGCTCAGAATGGGCCCTGGGGCCCTCGGTGTCATTTTTTGCTTATATGAGCTATATAAAATTTATTTCATGCGTTAGTTACTCTGTAAATGAATGGATCTTAACCAAAGTTTGTATTCAAAACGTGGTATCCAATTTTAAAATGCTTAAGGGCACTGAACTTCTAATGTCAATATTGTGGAGATCTTACGCGCAGTTAGTAGCATTCAAAAAGACATCAGGTCCTTTGAAGTTGCACGTGGCCACCGGAGTTTGACCAGAAGACGCTAAATGGTATTATGGTGTTAACTGGCCGGGTCAGTAGATTCGGCGATGAAAGGAGTTGCCGAGCGAGGTGACCGGACGTGTTAAATCTGCCCAGGGGTAGATAGGAATGACCAGACGTGCAGGTGGTCTCTTCGGGGGTAGGAAAAGGGGTTCACCAGAGACGGTTATGTCAAACCGGCCCCACCCCCGCACAAGTCAATCTATGGGGGTAGTACGAGATGATTGACAGAAATAATGAACCTATTACAATTAGAGACTGACGGAAGACTGGACACAAATGGACTGACGTGAGTTGTTTGGGGGCGTGGCCTCAGGACTGAGAGTTGGTTATAGGACGGGACTAACTAGGAACGAAAGGAGATAGGAGAAGGGACGCTGGGAGACGGACCGATAGGGAAAGTGTAGATTGCTGGACAGAGAGATTAGTGTTAAGTTAGAAGTAGCAAGAAGTGAAGCAATAAACAGAATTATTAAGTGTTCCAGCCGTCTTAGAGTCTTTGTAGTGTGAAGTGAGTGAAAGCAGAGAGAAATTAGTCGCACGAGTACCCAGGTTCTCCACAAATGGTGGCATAGCGGTTGGATAGAGTCTTACAACGCTCCGGAAAGAAATTGAAGGATTATAGTGGCACGTCCCAGTGAGAAGATCTTTTTTCTCTTTGTGTAGTCAACGATTCTGCAGAAAAATGGCAAATCTGCTCGATATGGCTCTTGAAAAGCTACAACGAAAGTTTGATGGAAAACGTCCCTGGCAAGGGCATATTGGCCCGTTTTGAAATTGCTGCCAAGGTTCTCGGGTTGAACTCAGAAGAAAAACTTCATTACCTACAAGTTTCATTTATTGATGCGGCCGCCGACTATGCCTTTGGTTACTTACTGGAAGAGGAGAGAGAAAATTTCGAAGAACTAAAAGCTGTCATGGCATGGAAGTTTGAAGACCGTAGCAAGCGAGCGTCTTCGTATAAAAAGGAACCAAGACGAGAGAAGATTAAAACAGAGCCTCCGAGAGTCGAAGAATCAAGACGAGAGGAGATAGCAGAAGAGCCCCCAATAGTTGAAGAATCGAGCCGGGAGGAGATAGCAGAAGAGCCTCCGAGAATTGAAGAATGGAGTCTGGAGGAGATAGCAGAAGAGAGCCGAGAGGAGATAGCAGAAGAGCCTCAAAGAAGTGAAGAATCGAGCCGGGAGGAGATAGCAGAAGAGAGCCAGGAGGAGATAGCAGAAGAGTCTCCGAGAAGTGAAGAATCGAGCCGGGAGAGGATAGCAGAAGAGCCTCCTGGGGTTGAAGAATCAAGCCGGGATGAGATAGCAGAAGAGCCTCCAAGAGTTGAGCAATCGAGCCGGGAGGAGATAGCAAACGAGAGCCGGGAGGAGATAGCAGAAGAGCCTCCGAGAGTTGAAGAATCGAGACGGGAGAATGAGATTCCTCTATTCACAACCAGTGCCCAGTTACCAAGTACAACAAATATAACTTAACGGGCCGTAACAGCACTTGACATTTCGCCTGAATCGTCAACTCCATGTCCCACTGGCTTAGCTAATAGCCATGTGGACATGATTGGCGTCACAAGGGAAGCAATACAAGTGCCGGGTCCTGAGCCAACGTCTCCCTTGACCGATCCGACGAATGAGGAAAACCGGTGTTGCCGTTGGGACGGATTTGGGCACCTTGCCTGTAACTGTCTTACTGGAGAATTGGGAGGGAAAACTCCTAACCAGCTACAGCTAAACAGTGATGTGCATTTAAATTCAGTGGATTTACTAGTCAGTGTGTGTACAGGTGCAGCAGTGACGGTAAATTCTGAGGACAAGATTGGTGAAATATCACCACAGTGGCCAAAAATTCAGCATCAGACGCTTGAGAAGCTACAGACCAAATTCGGGCCAACTCCGCAGATAGTGGTGGTGAGTAACTTAAGGTTAGAAATTGTTAATAATGAGAGTAAAAGTGGTCACGCCTCAATGTTTCCCCACGGGGAAGATAATCCCGTGAGAGGGCACAATAGACCAAGCTACAGGAAAAGCCATGTGACACGGGTCACTTCGGGGCAGAATAGCCCAATACTCGGGCTGTCGCCGCAGACCAAGAGAAGAAAAGTTGACAAGAAGTCGGGCAAATCGCCGGGGCAGCCGCATCGTTCAGCGGTCAAATACCGAGTCAACGAAATGGAGACAGTCCAAAGGGTGCGAAAGAAGGGCGGCGACACGTCGCAACCGGAGAACCGCTCATATCATGTCGGGGACAAAATCCTGTTGTCGGACTGTGGAACTCATAAAAGAAATATGAGAAAATTTATGGAGACCCCTTGGCCATCAGAAATCTACAAGGGCATGGGCAGTCAGCTGGCTATGGCTGCTTGAGTAATGATGAAATTGATTTTTTTGGTGTGTGTACAAATATTTTTCTTAATGTATGTCTGTCATTATGTGTAACATGCTGGGATTTAAACAAGTTGTGGTTCATTCATTTTGAGTGTCGATTTTTTATTTATTATGATGAATTACGTTGTACAGATTGGAACACATTTTTTTGTTGATTTTGTGTATGTCAATTTATGTTTTATAAGCAGGTTATGCAGCGGTAACATGCTTACAATCTGCTGATGAAGTAGATGGTGTACAACTTGATGAAGTTGTGGTTTTAGTAGCATTGCTCTGGGGGAATGTTTTATGAATTGTGTTTATGATGTACGAAAGTTAAGTAGAAAGATGATTTTTTATTACCATGTGCATGTATCGTTTTTTTTTGTTGTTTTCCTTTTACTTTGACAATGCATTTTATGTCTCATTACATAATTTCTATGATTTTCTATGGGTCAAGGTAACTATGGTTATGCGCTTTAGGCCAACTAAGGCGAGTAACCTGATTTTGAGAATGGTGAAATGATTTATTTTTGTGTTGTGCTGTCTTATCTCTTACAGGATTGATGAGATGATTATTTTGGTAGTGCGTAATGCTGGTACTGCATTTTACTGGAATTTTGAGACTGATGAATTGATTGAATATGTTTTTGCTGTATTATGCTATTATTTGATGATGATGAATTAGAATTGACTAATTGTGGGTTGTTTGTGTAATGCTAGTACACGAACAATGATAAAGATAAAATGCCTATTTGTGCTTGGTTGTCTTATGTTTTTAACCCATTATGATGAAATGACTATGTTTGTTTTCTTTATCAGGTATTATTATCTGATTTTTCTCATGTCTGTTAATTTCTTGATGAATTGATTGTTGAAGGAAACTGATTATTTTGAATTTGTTTGAGACTCTTATGTATTTTTGGTCAATTATGCGTTTCATGCATTATGTGTTTCATGCATTAGTTCATTATTTGTAAAATGTTGGTGTATTTTTGAAATGTGTATGAAATATTATCAATTATGTGTTTTCCATGCCTATGTTTTAAATGTTGATTTCAATGATGTTTGATGGAATTGACAAGGTTGACTATAAACTTGACTGAGAGACGATTAGAGGTTCGTTGGTTTGACACAGCTCAGATGTCTGGGAGTAATTTTAGGATTGGTGGAGAGGTAATGTGGTGGTGGCGGTAACACAAGAGCGTATCGGTGTATTTGTTTTGAATTGTTTTGCCAGAGGGTCTTAGTCACTCAAAGCCAACTTAAGACAAACATATGCCGAGATGTTGCATAATGTCGAGGACGACATGTTTTTATAAGCGGGGGAACTGTGTGGAGATCTTACGCGCAGTTAGTAGCATTCAAAGAGACATCAGGTCCTTTGAAGTTGCACGTGGCCACCGGAGTTTGACCAGAAGACGCTAGATGGTATTATGGTGTTAACTGGCCCGGTCAGTAGATTCGGCGATGAAAGGAGTTGCCGAGAGAGGTGACTGGAGGTGTTAAATCTGCCCAGGGGTAGATAGGAATGACCAGACGTGCGGGTGGTCTGGTCGGGGGTAGGAAAAGGGGTACACCAGAGACGGTTATGTCAAACCGGCCCCACCCCCGCACAAGTCAATCTTTGGGGGGTAGTACGAGATGATTGACAGAAATGATGAACCTATTACAATTAGAGACTGACGGAAGACTGGACACAAATGGACTGACGTGAGTTGTTTGGGGGCGTGGCCTCAGGACTGAGAGTTGGTTACAGGACGGGACTAACTAGGAACGAAAGGAGATAGGAGAAGGGACTCTGGGAGACGGACCGATAGGGAAAGTGTAGACAGTTGGACAGAGAGATTAGTGTTAAGTTAGAAGTAGCAAGAAGTGAAGCAATAAACAGAATTATTAAGTGTTCCAGCCGCCTTAGAGTCTTTGTAGTGTGAAGTGAGTGAAAGCAGAGAGAGTTTAGTCGCACGAGTACCCAGAGGTTCTTCACAATATCTACGGGGCCAGGGGCCCCAAATGTCTTTTTTTCGTATAATTTTAAGATATTTTTCATATTCACTTTTTAAAGATCTTGAGAAATATATCCACAAAAAAACTGAATTAAAATGAAGAGGTTTTTGAAATTGACCTCTTGCACCGAATGTCATTTTCCCCCTATATTAGCTACATAAAGATAAAGAAATTGTACCGCAATAAAAACAAGGGAAAACCTCGTATAGGCATCTGCTCCACCAAGAATCCAGAGAGAACAGCAGAATACACCCAGAGACTACAAGAAGCTCTTGTACAAATGCCACCAGTAGACACTATTGAGTCCAAGTGGTCACATCTGCGGGACACCATATATGGCTCAGCTATTGCGGCATTCGGCAAGAGAGAACGCAAAAGTGCCGACTGGTTTGAGGCCCATTGGGAGGAAATGAAGCATGTCACCGATGCAAAAAGAAAAGCTATTTTAGCCTATAAAGACAGGCCTTGCCCAGAAACTCTACATTCCCTTAAGAGCGCCAAGAAAAATGCCCAGCAGGCAGCTCGCCACTACGCTAACACGTATTGGCTCAATCTAAGTTCCAGCATACAGTCAGCTGCTGATAGAGGCGATACAAAGGCTATGTACGAGAATATAAAACAAGCAACAGGCCCTCTGACCTCCAAGACAGCACGCTTAATGTCAAAAGCAGGGGAAATTATCACTGATCGGGACAAGCAACTCAAACGGTGGATCGAGCACTACCTTGAATTGTACGCAACTATAAACCATGTCTCAACTGCTGCCCTGGACGATATCCCAGACCTGCCGGTCATGGAAGAGCTCGATAGCCTACCCACAATGGTCGAGCTAAGTAGAGCCATAGATTGCCTAGCCTGCGGGAAAGCCCCTGGTAATGATGGAATCCCACCAGAAGCTCTCAAATGTGGAAAAGAAATACTTTTACAGCATTTGCATGACCTCCTCACTCTGTGCTGGGAACAGGGGCAGATACCACAGGAGTTAAAAGATGCCAACATCGTTACACTGTACAAAAATAAAGGAGACAAGAGTGACTGCAACAACTATCGTGGAATCTCTCTCCTCAGTATAGTTGGAAAGGCCTTCGCCCGAGTTGCATTGACACGCCAGCAGACCCTAGCATCGCGTGTACTCCCAGAATCGCAGTGCGGTTTTCGAGCCGGAAGATCAACCATAGACATGATCTTCTCTCTGCGCCAGCTGCAGGAGAAATGCAGGGAGCAACATATGCCTCTATACATCGCGTTCGTCGACCTAACTAAAGCTTTTGATCTTGTCAGCAGAAGCGGCCTTTTTCAGATCTTAGTAAAAATAGGCTGCCCTACACATCTGCTTAACATCATCAAGCAATTCCACGAAAACATGCAGGGCACAGTGTGCTATAACGGTGCCACCTCAGAGGCTTTCCCAGTAAGTAGTGGAGTAAAGCAAGGCTGCGTGTTGGCACCTACTCGATTCGCAATATTCTTTTCCATCTTACTCCAGTATGCCTTCAAGAACAACAGCGAGGGGATATACATACACACCAGAGCTGACGGGAGATTATTCAATATTGCCCGACTTAGAGCCAAGACCAAAATAAGGAAGATTTTGCTGCGCGAGCTCTTATTTGCAGACGATGCCGCCTTAATATCCCACACAGCAGACGGCCTGCAGAGCCTTGTATCCAGCTTCTCCGCTGCCTGCAAAGAGTTTGGCCTGACCATAAGTATAAAGAAAACCAACATTATGGCACAGGATGCTGCCTCTCTCCCGACTATCACCATTGACGACTGCAACCTGGATGCGGTTGACAGTTTTACTTATCTGGGATCAAACATCTCGAGCACCCTCTCACTGGAAGATGAGATAAGTAGTAGGATAGGGAAGGCAGCAACTGTTATGGCTAGACTGTTCAAAAGAGTCTGGTTCAATGCCAAACTCACAGCAAGGACTAAGCTGCAGGTATACCAGGCCTGCGTACTGAGCACACTCCTCTATGGATGCGAGTCATGGACCACCTATACCAGGCATGAGAGAAGGCTCAATAGCTTCCACCTCAGATGCCTGCGCCGCATCCTAGACATCAAATGGCAAGAGAAAGTCCCCAACACAGAGGTCCTGGCTCAAGCAAGCATGAGTAGTATTGCAGCAATATTAAGCCAAAGATGCCTCCGTTGGCTTGGACACGTCAAGAGGATGCAAAGTGGTCGCATACCCAAGGATGTGCTTTACAGTGAGCTGGCGACAGGGAAAAGGTCGGTTGGTCGGCCATGTCTCAGATACGTGGACATATGCAAGAGAGACACGAAAGTAGCCAACATTGATATACAAAACTGGGAAAACCTGGCAGAAGATAGGTCCACGTGGCGGGCTATAGTGAAAGAAGGATCACTAAGAGCAGAGGAGCAAACTAGGGCAGAAGCAGTCGGGAAAATGGCGAGGAGAAAGGCCAGGCAACACTGCCCCACTGCTTTCGTGTGTGTGTCATGCAGAAAAGACTGCCACTCAAGGATTGGTCTCATCAGCCACACCAAGAGCTGCAAATAATAAAGATAAATCTATCGTCTTTCGTAGACGGACAGATGCCATACATATTAGCTACATAAAAAGTAGTTTAATTGTTAGATAATGAGAAAATAACTGGATTTTGACCCACCCAGTATATAAAAACTTAAGAGCCTATATTACTATAGGGCACTGAATTCCTAATGTCCATTCTCTCTGAGCTGGGGGCCCCAAAGGTCTTTTTTACTGAACTTTAATAATTGTAATCCTTTTTCAATTTTACACGATATTGAGGAATATAGCTTGAGTACAATAGCAATAAAAACAAATATTATCACCCATTTTGTGGCCTGGCCCTTAATATCGTTTCATCTTTTGTACGCTATTTAATTATTAATTTATTTATCCGTTTGATATGAAACTTGGAATTTTTTTCACACGTTCGCGAATGTTTCTGGCACAATTGTTTTTACAACATACCACTCATTGGTTTCTTTAAATTTATTCATTTTTACTAAGATCGTTGCAACGCACGACGGGTCTGCTAGCATCCAATAAAAAATGACAATAATTTTTTAAAATTTGTAAACGTGTACCATTTATAAAATAGTACAGATTTTTGTCTTTTCATATAATTCCTTTTGTAACTTCTTATTGCTGTATGTATATTATACTTTCACTATGGGTTCAGTAACTTTCTTTTCTATTTGTTTTTACAGCATCGCACATTTTTGCATTATCTTTCATGATGCCTCCATCTCAAATTCTTTCTCTCTATAAATTTCAAATTCTATCATTTTTATTTTGTTTTTAATGATAAGCGATAAACGGCTTTGTTCATTAGCAATAAAATTTTCTAAAGTGTAACCTTTGTGTTGCCTCTTTAATGCTAACGCCATGTTTATCATTTCCTCACCAGCAGCAGCTCGTCAATCTGTGAAATCTGCGATAAGGACGCATCTGTTTTGGAACTTTCCAGTTAGAAAAGCTACTATGTCTGTTTGTGTCTGGCAAAATTGTGAAAAGTCCCCATTAAAGCATTCACCATGAGTAAAAACCAAAACTCCAAATTCAGTAAATTCAATATCACCAAAAGTTCGTTCATAAATTTCAATTGCTTTAAATTATTCTTCTGTAAAGTTGTGCATGGTGTTAAATACCAAAAAGAATGCTGTAAAACCAACGTCACAACTTTTCATGAGCCTTTCCATATTTTGACAAGTTCTTTCAATTTCAGACGCATCGCCTAGCTCTGCATGAAAATCAGCCTACGAAGGTACGGGTGTATCAAAAACATGAACCTCCAAATTCTCCGTCTTCAGGATGCCTCGTACCACCATTTTCGTCACTGAAATTGGACTTGCACTAAATAAAAAATGAAGTTTTTTTCAATACAGTATTTCCTGTTGCACTTTTGCCGTGTCCAGTTCGCCCCAACAAAACGATTTCTATCTGGTCTACCATTTCAGGTCCTAGAAAAAAAATAAGCAATAACTTTTTGAGCGCCATATGAAATCTATAAAATAATTATGTGATTGGTAAACAGTGTCTCTCAACATGATATTCTGTTATTGCAGCGGTTCTCAACCTGTGGGTCGCGACCTCCGCGGGGGTCGAATGACGATTTGGCAGGGGTCGAAAAGACCATTGGAAAAATATGTTTTTTGTGTATTTAAATGTGTAAAAATGTGTAAACCTTGCCATGTAAATATTTTGTCTATTACTCTATACTAGTCTATAGTCTATTCAGTAACTTTAGTAAGTTTAGTTGTTGTTACTTAATTATTTTTAGCTTTTTATAATGTTTATTTCAACACTATTTTATGAACCTCCCAACAACCGGTAATTATATCAACAGAGAGTAGGGCGCGACTGGATGCTCAGAGGTCTGAGCTCAGCAGGCTGGCTAAGTGACGTAGAAGCTAATCTGCTGCTGCTTCTGGTTCCACACACTGTAGTGTAGGGCTGTAGGTCAATAATTCATTGTGCGTAGTATTGAAAGCTATCGTTATAAATTTTTCATTTTAAATTTAACGTTTTTAAACCAACCGATGGAAATGGAACATGCAGAGAAGAACAGTATGATTAAGAAAAGAAAATATAGTGACGATTTCTTACTGTATGATTTTACTGTAACAGCAGGAATTGAGAAACAGTAATGCGTTATTTGTAATGAAGTTCTTGCAGGCGAATCTATGAAGCCAAACAAACTGAAACGTCATTTTGATAGCAAATACCTAAGTTTTGCGGGGAAGGATACCGAGTATTTTAGAAGTAAAGCCGATGGCGTCAGGAAAGCCAGACTTGACACTGGCGGCAAGCACCACCAACAAAACGTAGCAGCCGTTGAAGCTTCATATTTGGTGGCGCTCAGAATCGCAAGAGCTATTAAACCTCACATCATTGCCGAAGACTTATTGTTGCCAGCGGCCAAAGATATTGTTCGAGTTATGATCGGACCCGAATTTGTTAAGAAATTGAGTGCAATTTCATCATCTAATGACACTGTACGGAGAAGAATAGATGATATGTCTGCTGATATTATTGATCAGGTAATCCATGAAAAAAAATCTGCTCCACTTCCAATATTTAGCATCCAGCTTGACGAATCCACGGACGTTGCAAACTGTTCACAACTACTGGTTTACTTGAGATATATAAATAAAGGCGACTTTAAAGATGATTTTCTTTTTTTGCAAACATCTTGAAACGACAACAACTGCACGGGATGTATTTGATACAGTTGGTTCATTTCTGAAAGATCATAAGATCTCTTGGGAAAATGTTTGTGGTGTTTGCACTGATGGTGCTCCAGCTATGCTAGGATGTCGGTCTGGATTTCAAAGTTTGGTACTAAATGAATCACCAAAAGTCATTGGAACTCACTGTATGATTTATCGACAAGTGCTAGCAACGAAGAGGATAACACAAGAGTTTCGGGGAGTAATGAAAAGCGTCGTAAATTCCGTCAATTTTGTAAAAGCGAGTGCGCTGAACAGTCGTCTGTTTTCGAAACTTTGTAATGAGATGGATGCGTCCAATGATGTTCTGCTATTTCACACTGAAGTGAGATGGTTGTCGAGAGGGAAAGTTTTGAAACGCGTTTTTGATCTTTGTGACGAACTAAAAATGTTCTTTAATCAGAAGTCTAAACCACAGTTCGAAGCACTTTTCAGCGACAAAAAGTAGTTTCAGAAAATTGCTTACCTGGTAGATATTTTTGCCATTTTGAATGAGTTAAATTTATCACTGCAAGGACCAAATGCAACATGCCTAGATTTGTCTTAAAAGATCCGATCATTCGAAATGAAACTTCAGCTTTGGAAAAAAAAATTGGATGACAATAAAATGTACATGTTGCCCACCTTATTTGCTTTATTTGAGGAAAATGACATTGAATCAGACAAGAGAAGTAAAATGATAATTTCTGTGAAAGAACACTTGCATATGCTGGCGGACGAAATTTCATCGTACTTTCCAAATCTACCTAACACTCCGTTTGCACTTGTCAGAAGTCCATTCACAGTCAAATTTGACGATATTCCTGAGACAGCACAGGAGAACTTCATCGAACTCATTAACAGTGATGCAGCGCGAAATTATTTCTCTTCAATGTCAGTTACAAAATTCTGGATCAAGTGTTTACAGTCATATCCTGTTCTGTCCGAAACTGTGTTGCGCCTTCTTCTTTCTTTTCCAACAACTTATCTTTGCGAAACAGGGTTTTCCAGCTTGCTGGTTATCAAGTCTAAATACAGAAGTAGACTTGTTGTGGAAGATGATCTTCGTTGTGCTCTCGCAAAGACTGTCCCGAGAATTTCTGATCTTGTGAGAAAGAAACAACCTCAACCTTCACATTAATTGACTTTGGCTTTCTTACGTACTTGTAATTAGATATAAATACAAATAACTTGTATTTAATGTATGACATGTATGTAATTGTAATCATTGTTACATATTGTGTTTTTTATTACTAACTAAGTTACTACGAGAACGGTGTCTGTGCTTTAATTACATAAAATTGTAAAAATGAGAATACAATGTCATTCTGCATATGAGATATAATTAAATATATTATAACAGTAGCAAAAGTACAGCTATGAGGTAGATACCAAAAAAATTTGACGGCGGGGGTCGCCACAGCACGAATAATTTATTAAAAGGGTCGCGACACAAGAAAGGTTGAGAACCGCTGTGTTATTGCATAACTAATGTTAACTTTAATTCTACTTAGCACAAAATATCAGTAGTAGATATTCGGCGAGACCAAGCAAATCTAAATTAAATAATTTATGAGTTTTTTCCTAAAAAATAACCTCAACTAATAAAATAATCAAATGCTAGTTAAGTACTAAATTAAAGAAAAGTTTTACATAAAAAGAAAGCTTTTTAAATAAAAACTGAAGGTCATAACCTATAAAGTATAAAAAAGAAACTAACAAATAAAACTTTAGAATCAAAGATTAACTGAAATCTCATAAATTGTAATTTCTAAAGACAACTATATTAAGTAATGGTATTTAATAAGTCTAAAGAACAAGAATAAAAAAAACATGAAAAATAGCCTTACGAAAAGGCCCTGCCAATAAAACCTATATTAATATTGAGACCGAAACTAATATCCTAAAAAACCTATGTAGCATTTTCAGCTCAAGTTTACAAGAACATCTCAATAAACGTATTTAAATAGAAGAAGTTGGTATTATTACTGTAAAAAGAGCCATAAAAAAATCATTTTAAAAACAACATAGTTTTGAAATGTCGAGATAGACTGTTAAACGGCGAATCAATGAAGTCTTGAAATACTTTACATGCGTCCTGAAACCAAGGATTGGAAACAACTAATGAAAAACACTTTTTTCAAAATTAGACAAAAAGAACGTGATAACTTAACATATTTTCATTCATTTTAACTTAAAAGCATTGCTCGTAAATTACGACAGAAAGTATTTTTTTGTTATTTTAGCTTGTCAACAAGACAAGTGGTAACCAAACTGCCGACCGCGGCCCACTGCCGGGGAAAAGGGGCGCGTTGATTGCTAATTCATGTATATTAGATAGCTTTGATTTTATAGATTTAATTTAATTTTACTTAAACATGCCTTTAAAACTAAGATACATTTACACCAAAAATGAATTAAAATTATTTAATATTTTAAATTGCTAGAACGCAAATCAGTTATAACCCTGAGCTTGTTTCTCTGCAACGAGACGGTTCAATCTGGTGGTAAAAGGAGACAGAGGAACCCGAAGTGTGCTGCTTATTATGTCCAGTTTATTCCGTTGTTTTGGTTTGGTTGCTGTAACTGCATAAACCCCGTTGCACACTGATAAAATGTCGAAAATTATTTAATTGCTCAGGATATTCCGCCGTGCCTTTAATCCAGAAGACTGGAAGAGTTGTTTTCTCGAACGTAGTTTTAAGGCTGCCGTTAATCTCAATCTGGAGTAGTTGAATTTCTTCTTGCACATACATGCACGAATCGCCTGGACTATTGACTAATGGGTCAAGGATCGATTCCATACCAGTTCGTGGGTCTTCTGTGATTGGGAAGTAGTGCTCAAACTCTTTTAAAAAGCAAAGATAGGTGATTGTGCACCATGGGACTCAGGCTCAGTCTCGCTAGAATGACCGCTAATGTTTGAAACATATCCAAATGCATCTGTTCACGCACCGTCCCCAAAACTCCACTTTGGCTTTAAACGCAGCTATTTTGTCTTCCAACATGAAAACAGTTGTCATTTTTCCTTGAAGAAACAGGTTAATGCCCTTTGAGCTAGTTAAATATGTCACACAGGTAAGCAAGTTTTACGACCTTGTCCCTGAAATGTGCTGCCAGCGGTTACTTCATTTCCTTTTCTGAGGGAAATCTTTCCAATTGCTCTCGTAATTCAAATACTCTGTTAGTGATTTCTTCTGGATAGCCATCTTATTTATGAGTGTAAAAATAAGACATCTATGCGCTATGCCATTCTCTTCACGAAGCTGCTCAAACAAGCCTGAGTTTAGGGCGTGTACTTTGATGTGTTTAATAACTTTAACGACATCAATCAATACACTTTTTAATTGTGGAGACATTTTTCGGCCTGCCATTCAAATGTGAACGATACAATGTGTAGATTCATTCTCAGGTGCAAAATTGCGCACGACTAAAGAGCGCCGAAATAAGAGAGCTGATAAGAGAACGCAACAATTGATTGTAAGCGGTTGTTCCGATCTGCGCTGTGTCATTGATATTCTTTTGACGGGGTATCGCCAAAACGGGTTACAAGATACTGCCTCTCATGTGGAAAGACGCACAATCCAGAGAGTTAAAACATCACTGTAAATAAAATGTAAATAATTTAAAGTTCTTTTGGTGGCCCTTTACCATTTGTTCCATGAACAAGTACCGGTCCACGGCCCGGGGTTGGGGACCACTGACCTAAACCAAAAAATATTTTGTAAATTTAACAGGCATAATTATACCGATCTACAAATTTTCATATTTTTTTTTGAAAACTGCAGACATGTAAATAAGTGTTTCTTATACAACTTTTCATGCTGATGCCAAATATGTAATCCTAATTTTTGTACCACGTCAGGCTGTCGAGAAGAGCTTGCATCTACGGGGCTCGACAGACGAGTAGGGTCGTGGACTTGACCGCGACCTGAAACCGACAACGCCTGGCAGGCAATGCCGAAGTCCGTTAAGCTAGGTGTTCGGTGCTAGTCGCATATGATTACAGCCGATGTATGGATCTTAGACAGAGCATCTAGATGCAAATCCGATGATGAAAACTAAAGCACCCGTTGAGGGTCTGGTTATTCCGAAGCGACTGTTCGTCCCCCTCAGTTTACTAGCAACGCCATTGCGCGATGCCGGTTTAGGGCTAGGAGCGCCAGTACAGATAAGCAAAAGGTACCGCGAAGAACGTAACGGATGCCAGCTCTGAGAAAACCTTCCGGTGGAGGTTACGCCCTAGGTAGGTCATTGATGATTCCCCGCTTTGCGGCAGTCCTAACCATAGAGACTCGTGTGCTTTGCCGCGGTGGCGCCGAAGTGGAAGCGAGTCACAGTTGGGAAAATTCCAACCCTACTTGTGAGGTCACTTTAGTGGGAGGCATTTTCGACTTTATGTTTTGGATTCCCCAGGCGGCCGCTTCAGAAGTGACCGTTCGGGGGAGGGGGGGTTCTCAGCTGTTACGTTCCTTTGGGGGCCAGATAACTGAGAACATATTCCGGGAATACCCATGAAGAGCACTAAGCTCGAGGCTTCTGACATTCTACCACATGTAGGATATTGAGTTCCACGTCAGGATTTTTTGCACTTCGACATTTAATAATTATATATTATACTAGAAATATCCCCGCATTCTGCAGCGGGAGTGTACTACCTCAAAAGTTTTATTATATAGTTAGAATATGATTTTTTTTTGTTTTTAAGTATTTATGTGCATGCGATATTAAAATAATCAAATGCTAGTTAAGTACTAAATTAATTTCACCCTTCTGTATATGAAATGACTAAATTTTATGCTGAGATTACCCTTAAGAATACAAATTACAGTTGGTTAGAAATATACATATGAAAAATGTAATTTTCTCAATCTGAGACGATTATACTTTATATAAAAACGCTATAAAACAATCAAACAATTCAATCGGATGTTAATTTAATTTAAAAACCTGCATACAAAATTCAAATAGCTATAATTCATTGTAGCAAGGAATGGCTTTCGGAATAAAACGCATACGCTGATATATCTTAACGAAAAAAGTCAAATTAATAATTTTTAAAAAGCCCCAATTAAAATACATTAAGACTATATTTATAAATATTGTGCTCCGCTTTTTCCCTTTCAACAAAATGGTCCTTTATACCGATTGATTCCCATACCTAATATTTTGCTCTTTTACTAAGGAATACAACTCTTTTTTTGTTTTCTTTTTGTTTTGTTTTTTGTTCATGTTTTCGGATAAGACATCATATTTTATAAATTGTATAACTTAGTACTTTTTTCTATTAACGCCCCATTTTCCCCACCGACGTTAGAGAATTTATTTGCCAAGTATATTTAATATTGATCTATTCACTTAAAAAATATAAGCAACTTAAGAACAAAATTATTTTGGTATCGTGCACAGAAAAGAGTGGACATTGTAAGTTCAAATTAAAGTAAACAGAATCATGTAGTTATCCGGTTCATGTGAACCTAATTATTTTCTAGATTGAGCCTTTAGTCTAGTACCCGATGATTAGATTACATTAATTTTTCTAATATAAGAGAAAGATTTTATTCCATATGCGGCGTGGTGCGTATTATATTAAACATACTTTTAGTTATGTCTCAAATATAAAAGATTTGTAGTCAAAAACTTAGGTTTTAAGGTTTTTAAAAATAAATTATATTTTTTTAAAAGAAAAAAGTTAGATATATAACTTCTACTTTTCATTAAGCATGAGTTGTTTTTACTTTTTTTTATAATAAATTTACTCAAAATGTGTAGGGTACTAAATAAAGTTAAATTGACGTTTTTACAAAATTGACAACAACCGTTGTCAAATAAAAACCGTTTATATTTCCTACACAAAACTTTAACAATTTTAAAAAATGAAACATTTGTAACACCAGATATAACATAAAGAACTACGCCACACTTCCTCCCAAAAAGGCAAGAGCTACTTATCAAAGCACCCATAAACTGAAATATACATTTTGAAAATATAATGTCGTTTCCAAAATAATTTAAAGAAACTAACACAATCTTATTGAAAAGGCTTGGAAGACAAATTGCGCACTTTTTTAAGCAATAAAAGATTTTAATATAAAGTCTAGTAATAAAATAAAAAGAACCCATAAAAAACAAGTTTTTGACTATAAATGCTTTATGTACGAGACATAACTGAAAGAATGTTTATTATAATACGCAGCGCAAGACAATCCAAAAATATAAAATTTTAGTTATGTCTCGTAAAACTTGTTTAATATATTGCGCACCGATCGGGAATATGTTTATAAAAAGTATTGTCAATATAATACGCACCAAATCGCGCAACAGGAAAGTATTAATAAAAAAGTCTTTCAATAATTAATACGCACAGCGACACTCAAACTCAAAAATTTAACATGATACATAGAGATAAATAAAATAAACTAAAAATTATATAATTTAATTACAGTACATGCGATCGATCTGAAATTTTCACACATCGTTTTTATCATGGGCACGAGTCTGCCTGTAAAATTTCAGCTCGCTATCTTGAAGTGGGTTAAAAATTGATCCAAAGTTTTTTGACAAACAAGCAAACAATCAATCAGACACTACGAGTTAATATAAAGGATTTAAATAATGCACGTAAATCACTTATTTTGAATTTCTGTTTAAATAGTTTAAAATAGAAATGACATTATTTTTTTGAATATGTTTGTGTCTATAATTAAACATACTTAAATTTACACATTCGAGACAAAAACCATAATTTTCTAATAAGGATTCAATTTACCGATTATAAATTGTGTATGGTTAGTTCTACACTAACTCCAACTCTCAGCAGTTGTTTCTGGATAATGAAGAAATTATAATCAGCGTATTTTTTCCCTTAAGAATCAGTCTGTATATAAAAGCATGTGAAATTGTTCTTTAAACATGGTTTTATTTTAACTGGCTACAAAGGAATGGATATGTGATGTTCAAGTGGATAAAGAATTTTGTATCTTAAATAATGAATTTTGACCAACTTACACATTGAAATAACAATTTTATTCCCACATCTACTTAATAAACTTAATTTACAATTTTTCAAAAAATATCTATCTCCATAGTAACTAAAAAGAGTATATATTTACGACACTGCATCCTAGTCAAAAAGGCAACAGCTTCTTACCCCATCGTACCAATAAAGTAAATTATGGACTCTATAAATAAAATGTTGTTTTGAAATTGAAATATATGTTAGGAATAAAAAAAAACACACACAGCACAAACAGACACTACAAATTTAAAAAAGAGACATCCGCATAAAAAATAAATTAAAAAATTCAAAGTTCTTCTTTACTACGCGTGTACTTAGGCTTGTGTCAACGCTTTCAAGATAAAATTCACTTACTATTTACATAATTATACTTTTATTAATTAAATGTGGAGTAATAAAACACAATTTTTTTTAAAAAATGCATTCTGTTCATACATGTAAAATTCAAAATTCCATGTTTCAAGTGACAATTATAATGAAATATTTTTAGACATACTATTTAATAAAAGGCAAATTTCTGTCCTTTCTGTCCCGTCATCTATAGCGATTGGTCCCTTAAACACATATGACTCCTACAGCCAATCACTAGCGGAGAAAAATTTACATATTACGCGGAGGTTCAAAACGAGTTATTTTTGGTGCAGTTTTTTTGTCATAATTCATTATGTTGTTCCCATCTTGAAGTGATGACTGCCGTTTATTCCAATGACAATTCTGCTTTTTCCTTGATGGTCCTGGGGGGTAGTGGCAAGAGTTTTAAGTGTTGTTTGTTTTTTGTTGCTGTTATTGTTGTTGTTTTTTGTTGTTGTTTAGTTGTTGTTGTTTTGTGGTTGTTGTTATTGTTGTTTTTGTTTGTTGTTGTTGCTGTTGTTGTTTTGTTGTTGTTTTGTTGTTGCTGTTGTTGCTGTTGTTGCTGTTGTTGCTGTGTTTGTTATTTTTGCTGTTTTTGTTGTTGTTGTTGTCCACATCCCTTGCCCTGCGACGACAATGTCCTGCAAACGCTTCAGCATAACAACTACCAAAACATAGCGTCCAAGAACTTCACAGGTCACCCTACACTTATTCCCGTCCTTGGGCCGGATTTGTTACTAGTCTATTATAAAGAAATAACCCGTAAACAAGGCCACTGCTTTGTACCGCAGAGCAAATCCAACTTTAAATAGTATAATTGTATCTATACTAATAAAAGCCTAAGCCGTGACTGACTCACTCACTGACTGACTCATCACGAATTCTCCAACGTCCCGTGTAGGTAGAAACATAAAACTTTGGGAAGTTGTTGAGTAACCTATCGCGACGATAATTGGAGTAAAATAATTTTAAAATTTACACTCATGGGGGCCGAGGGCCCAAAATGTTTTTTTTTCTTATATGGAGTGTATAAAATATGAAAATCCCTAATTCTCCTATTTCCCGAGTAGGCAGAAGCATGAAACTCTGGAAAGTTGTTAAGTACAATCCCGCGATGGTAACAGGCGAAAAAATATATAAATTATCACTTCCTGGAGGCCAAGGGCCAAAATTAAGTTTTTTTCTTATATGAGCTATATACAAACTGAAAATCACTAATTCTCCATTTCCTGTGTAGATAGAAGCATGAAACTTTGGGTAGTTGTTAAATACACTTCTGAGATGTTAACAGGCGAAAACAATATTTGAAATATCACTTGCTTGGGGCCGGGGGCCCAAATGTATTTTTTTCTAATATTATAAACTGACTCATCACTAATTCTCCAGGTTCCCATGTAGATAGAAGCATGAAACCTTGGGAATTTGTTAAATAGCCTCTCCCGAAGATAATTGTCGTAAAATAATATTAAAATTCACACTCATGCGAGCCGGGGGCCCTAAAAAAATTTTGTTCTTACCTGGGCTTTATGAAAATTAAAATTCACTAATTCTCCTATTTCCCGAGTAGGTAGAAGAATGAAACTTTGGAAAGTTGTTGAGTACGATTCCGCGATGGTAAGAGGCAAAAATATATTTAAAGTATCACATACTGGGGGCCGGGGGCCCAAATGTAGTTTTTTCCTTATATGAACTTTATAAAATATAAAAATCCCTAATCCTCATAATTCCCGTGTAGGTAGAAGCATGGAACTTTCGTTAGTTGTTAAGTAAAATTTTGCAATGGTAACAGTAAAAAAAAGTATTTAAATTTTCACATACTGGGAGCCGGGGGCCCAAACATAGTTTGATTCTTATATAAAAACTAACTCATCACTAATTCTCCAACTTCCCGTGTAGGAAGAAGAATGAAACTTTGGGAAGTTGTTGAGTACACATCCGCAATGGTACAGGCGTAAAAGAATTTTTAAATTCAAACTCATGGGGGCCGGGGGCCAAAAAAAAGTTTTCCCAGTAATATGGGCTATATAAAAATTAAAAATCCCTCATCCTCAAATTTCTCGAGAAGGTAGAAGCTTTAAACTTTGGGTAGTTGTTAAGTAACATTCCGCGATGGTAACAGGTACAAAAAAGTATATAAATTATCATTTACTGGGGGCCGGGGGCAAAAACATTTTTTCTTATATTTAAAACTGACTCATCACTAATTCTCCAATTTCCCGTGATGGTAGAAGCATGAAACTCAGGGAACTCACTTAGTACACACTTATGACGATAACTGGTGATAAAGAATTAAACAATTTTCATTCATGGTGGCCGGGGCCCATAACCGATTTTTTCCTCATATGGGCTATATAAAACTGAATCAACACTAATTCCTCATCTTCCCGTGTAGGTAGAAGCATGAAAGTTTGGAAAGTTTTTGAGTACTCTCCCGCTATGGTAACAGTCGAACAAAAATATAAAATTATCACTTAAAGGGGGGGGCCTGGGGCCCAAATGTAGTTTTTTCTCTTAAATGAGCTATATAAAACAGGCTAATCATTAAATCTCCACTTTCCCGTGAAGGTAGCAGCATGAAACTTTGGGATTTTTTTAGTACCCTCCCAAAATGGTAACTTACGAACAAATATTTCATTTATCACTCAATAGAACGGGGGCCTGAATGTAGTGTTATTTTCTTATATACAACTGACTCATCACTATTTCTCCAACTAACCGTGTAAGTAGAAGCCTGAAACTTTGGCATGTTTTTAGTTCCCTCCCGCGATAGTAGCAGGCGTAAAAATTATAAAAGTATCACTCTCTAGGGGGCCGGGGGCCCAAATGAAGGTTTTTTTCCTTATATGAGCTATATAAAACAGACTCATAGTTAAATATCCAACTTCCCGTGTACGTAGGAGCATGAAACTTTAAGAAGTTTTTGAGTATCCTCCTGCAATGGTAACATACGAAAAGAAAATTTTAATTATCGGCTCGATAGGATCACGGGAAGTGTGTCATTTTTTACTTTTCAATTTTGTTTTTATGCCGGACCACGACAGACAGACAGACAGACAAAACGATGAGATAAATATATGTAGTATATCCATCATGATCCAGATTGAAATCAATTGGTGTTTTGAATTTGTGTTATGCGGGTTCTCAACGGTAGCTGAAATCCTAATTTCCGCAGCACATGTGGGTATTTTGCTAGTCTACTATATAAAAGACACAGTTCAATTTAAAATTCGTACACGAAAAATTACGCACCATAAATAAAGAGTTTTGAAAGTGCTACCTGACAATAAAAGAGTATAGACTGCCCACCACTCCAAATGAATTCATGAAAAAAATACTGAACAAAAAAAACACACTATTTTTGAACATCCGCCTAAAGTTGTTCAATATGGAAATGAGATTTAATTGTTCACTTTGTCTCTACATTATCTTTTTTTTCAAATTTACGGCTTTCAGGCAAAAGGGACAATTACAAAAGCCATACTAAAACCATCTGCACGGTAAAAGGAACCCTTCTGCCAAATTCGGTCCTTGTCCGTTATTTGGTTTTTCAGTGAAAGCGGGACACAGAGTTGGTACAAACAAACATACAAACACCAACTGAGCTTTATATAGTAGATATATATCATTAATAAAATATAATTTATGAAAAAGTCAATAAACCAGCAAAAAAATATACGATGTATAAAAAATTTCATTCCTGCAGAAAACTATTGGAAGTTACAAAAGTATTAACCAAAGCGCAATATAAAAGCAGACTTATATATTCCATAATTATCCATGACTCTGTGAATGGTCTTTTCCGTGATTTTCGTTTATGATCAGCACCAGGATTATGACGTTTCAATGACCAGCAATAGTCGGTCAAAATATTAACATTCCATCGACCTTGGTATCGACTCTCCATTGCACAAATGTTCTGATGTAAGTTTTCATCCTGCTATTCACTGTATGCACCAAGATTTGCAGGAAATTAGTCAAAGTGGGAGTCCAAAAAGTGCAATTTTACACTCATGCGACAACCCAAAACCCGAAATTTTCTTAACAAGACTTTTGTAACTGTCTGACTTGAAGTTGCCTAAGAAATTGTTGACAACATCTCTGAAAGCATTCCAGGCTTCAAGTGTGGCCAATATAGATCCAACAAAGATACCTGCAGTCAAATTTGCTTAATTTATATGTGGAAATTTTTCTGACAAATATAGAAATCCAGAGCCAGTATGGTTCATACTCTTGACAGAAGCTTTTATTAACCGAATTTTATATGGAGTGGTGGAAGGAGAACTCGATATACCTCTACCAAAGGCTGTAACTTGACACCTTAGCTTTCTGGGATGAATTCTTCTCTTAGGGGCCACAAATTCTTGGCATAATGCTCAGAGTCTACTCTGAAATCCCCGAGGCCCAAAAATTTTGAAATTTTGCATAGCCTCATGGGAGCCCTAATATGATGGCTATGACCTTTAAATCCCCACATATAAACCACTTGTGCTGGTCATAATTCAAAGATCTGAGCAACAGCTTCATGTTTTCAGACATTTCTTTCAGTGTTAACGAGTGTGCCACTGGAAATGATACTGTGTTTCCATTAAATAGAAAAACTGCTTTCATACTGCGTTTTGATGAATCAATCAACTGATTGAGCGTGGTCCTCTTGTTGAATTTAACAACAATTATCATGAAGCCTCTCACATGATTTGAAGGCTCACGCCAAATCATGGAAATACCATATGGCATACTTTTCATATATATTATTCTTAAATGGTATGGCATCCGTCCGTCCTCATGAGACTATGACGTTTACTCCTGCTCCTCTGCCCCCTTCGCCTTTCTCCTGGCCGTTCTTTCTTCATTCCTATCTAAGAAGGATGCTTCCACGACTTGAATACCCTCGAACACTTTTGCCCGCCAGGAGGTGCGCTCCTCGGCATTAGTCTCCAACGTTTTATGGTCTATCTGCGACAGTGTCATGTCTTTCTTACAGACGTCCTTGAAGCGCAAGCAGGTGCGATCTCTTTTCCTCATACCAGTTGCCAGCTCATCGTAAAGCAAGGCTCTTGGAATGCGCTCCGAGCTCATCATGTGGACATGACCCAACCATCGCAGGCGCCTCTCTGTCAGGACTGAGTGCATACTCAGCATATGGCTCCTTCTGAGAACCTCGACATTGGTGATCTTGTCCTGCCATTTGATGTGAAGAATTCTAAGCAATTATCGTAATTGGAAGCTGTTGAGCTGCTTTGTTTGCTTGGCGTAGATCGTCAAGCACTCGCTTTTATAGAGGAGTGTGCTGAGCAAGCAGGCCTGGTCCACAGTGATTTTTGTCCTATCAGTGAGCTGAGCATTGTTTCACACTCTTTGATTCAGCCTAGAAATTAAAGATGCGGCCTCGTCGATTCTGGTTTCTATTTCCTTTTCCAGGGAGAGTGTGCTTGTTATGTTACTGCCAAGGTAGTTGAAATCCTCGACGACATCCAAGGTGTTTCCCTCAATGGACATTGCTGGGAGGCAGTCAGTGCCTTGTCTCATAATGTTGTTCTTTTTTAGGCTAATCGTTAAACCAAAATCCTTGCATGCATCTGAGAACTTATTGAACAACTGTTGGAGTCCTATCTCTGTATGTGAGGTAAGGGCTGCGTCATCCGTGAAGAGCAAGTCTCTGATTAATACTGTTTCCACTTTGCTCTTCACACGGAGTCGGCTGATGTTGTATAAGTTTCCATCCTTCCTGGTATGAATGTTCACACCCTCGGAGCAGTCCTCGAAAGCATGTCGCAATAGCATCGAGAAGAACATATTAAAGAGAGTTGGAGCCAGTACGCATCCCTGTTTGACTCCACAACAAACTTGTGGCACCATCGAAGAGAACTGTGCTGTGCATATTGGTGTGGAAGGACTCGATAATGGTGAGAAGCCGCGGAGGAGATCCTTTTTTCCAGTCTACGTAGCAGATCCTTGTGGCTGACAAGGTCAAATGCCTTTGTTAAATCTATGAGGGCAATGAAAGGGGCTTTGTGATGATCCTGATATTTATATTGTAGCTGACGGAGTGAGAAAATCAAGTCCATGGCTAATCGGCCAGCCTGAAAACTGAAATGTGATTCCGGGGTAGACATTTTTGTGCCAGAATTTGCAGGCGTGCAAAGCTCTTTCACACAATATTCAGTAAGAAGATGCCACGTTAGTTATTGCAATCGCAGCGATCACCTTTGCTTTTGTAAAGCGTGAATATTTTGGCGTCTTTGATCATCTCACCTGGCTTTGACTTAAATGGAGCTGAAATTGTGGTTCCATTGGCCTTTTTAACACTTTCGTACATTTTTTTTATATCTCCTTGATCGGCAGAAGATTGAGTGCTTTTACCCCATAAGTTTTGGCGCAAAAACGTGCAGTCTTCCAGGCTGTTCTGGCATTTCTGAAACATTGCAGTGTGTCAGGTCATGGGAAGCCTTGTAGACCAATAGGGCTTTTCTCTTGGTCTCCGTCGCGGGCTTCATTGTAACCCAGTGGGTCTCAAACCAATCTGCATTTTTTCTTTCCTTCCTCCCGAGTACGGCAGGAGAGGTGTTGTAAATAATGTCTCGAAGATAGAGCCATGTCGCATCAATTCGTTCTGTCACTATAGCATCATGAAGATTGGGGATTTCTTTCTGCAAGGTATTGGCCTTAAGATCTGTCTCAAGCCTGGTGTTAAGCTGATCCGTGATCTCAGAGCAGTTGATATGTTACCTGTTAATTTGAGGTTTACCCTTGCTCTTAGAGTAACACAATTTCTTTGGTATTAATTTAATTCTACTTGCGACCAGAGAGTGGTCTGTGTCACAGTCCACACTGTGGTAACTGGGTGTTTGGAGCACACTGGCCAGTTCAGAGAGCCTAGTGAGAACTAGATCAAGCTGGGGCCAGTGCTTGGAGCGAGGATGTCTCCATGACATTTTGTGGGATGTTCTTGCATTTGAAGAATGTGTTAGTTACACACCGATTGTGAGCACTGCATAGCTTGAGCAGTCGCTGGCCGTTGTCATTCATTTTAACAATGCTGTGTAAGCCAATGTAGGTAGACCAGGCTTTGTGATCCGCGCCTACCCAGGAGGTATGACTCTCATGTGTGTGTATATTTGCTACTGCGGAGTCTAGAGCCTCTTAGAGGTTGTCTTTTAACTCAAAGTGGAGAGTTGGTGCATACAGGCTAAGGATATGAGCTGCGCCCGATTATGTTGAAAGTTTAATGCCGATTATCCTCTCATTGACATGTGCCGCCAGTTCAACATATGACATAAAACGTTTTTTATAGCAAAACCAACGCCATGCTACCTTGATCTATCTTATGTTAGTCATTGCCAGACAAAGGTGTAGTTGGCCTCAACAACTTTGCCCTTGTCAGCCAGCCGTGTCTCCTGTAGGCATGCAATGTCGATGCTGAAACGAGAAAATTTCCTGTCAATGATCTCTGTCTTCCTCAACTCTTCTGCACATCATGGTCAGAGTCAAAACATGTGTACAGAGTTCGCCGAACATAGTGCTGGTAACTTCTTTCTTATTATTTTTCCATTGGTGTTTGGGTTTTGGCTCGCTTGTTGAGTTGATCACTCTGATCCTCATGCACCCAATGGGGCAAGCGAGCCATCGCGGAACATCACCTTACTGGCTGGGGGCTGCCCAGCTTAAGGCGGATGGTAGATGCTCAATGAAACATGGCGATCTGTCCCACCGTCTGGAACGACCACTGGTGCCTAGCTCTACGCCAATTATTGCAATGGCTTATAAACGGCAACTGCCGTTCCATGTGTTGTGCCTACGCCTTGCAGCGAAGCTGGAGTGACCTCTCCAGGTTTGGGTTGAGGAGGTAGAAAAAAGTAGGCCACAATAGCCTGGGCAGTGCTTTGAAGAAGACCAGCTGTTGCTGAGGCAGCAGGCCCTCTCTCTCTACACAGATGGTTGATCCAGGGGAACAGCTTAGCTGATTCTATCTGCATAGAAAGAGTTGCCAGAGTTATAGCGCACTCGCAATAAAACTGCCTAAGGGATTCCGTCTCCTGATTTTCTGTTAGGGTTTACTCCCTTAGTCTCTCCATGAACAGGTGCGGCCGCGAGACAGCAGAGGTTTGAGATTGGAGTTTCCCTATCCTAGATGAGCTACCTATCAACGTTTACGAGCCCCATCTGCACGAAGCAGCTGATTTTAAGGTGCCAGCGGGCCGTATTTACCCCCTCTCCGCCAGATTTGGTTACAAGTCAGACGAGAAGGCCAGGAGTTGGACTTTGGTTAGCAGATGCTATTTTGAAGCGCAAGCCATGCATGGGAATATTTCGAGAGGAGTGAGTTCTCATTTTCCATTCCCACCCCCGGCATTACTAACCTTGAACCACATACTATTCTTGGACCACATACTAACCTTGGACCACTTAACACCTATAGCCTTTCAAAAACAGTACTTTTAAAGTGTCGGCAAAAAACAAAGAAAATACTTGAATTTCAAATGTTTATAAATTTTTTATTTATGAAGATATATGGACCAATGTGATATACACATTCTTAGAATTGCTGGTTCTTTAAATATAAAAAAAAATTATAAAGGTTGTAAGAGCATTTTGAAATTTTGGTTTGTGGCACCTACTTTAAAATAATAAGTATGAGTAGTAGTAGTAGTAGTATGGCTGAGTATGAATTATTCTGAATAATGTCTGTGCAATTGAAATTGAAATTATTAACTGTTTATATACATCTGAGTTGAATTGTTAGTATTGTGTTTCCCTATTTAGCAAAAATCTCTATCGGAGCTAGTAACGTCTCTCCCCCCCCCCTCTAAATGTTCATCTCATCCACGGGGTTCACAGTCACGGGTCCGGTTGCCAGCAACCTATATTCACTTACCAAAACATCCTTATAATGATGCACGATTTCCCACCGTGACATAGAGATCCAAGCAATGTTATTAACTTTTACTACATGCGACCCACGGTGTAGCATACGCCGCAGACCTGCACTACCCTGGCTTGTCAACCATAAACTGTGATTCACCGACCCTAGCGAGGATCATTCGTCATGTTTATTTGCACTCGTCTTGTGCTTGTTCTCATGAATTATATATATACTCAGTGGCGTAACAACGGGTTGGCATCGGGGCAGTTGCCAAGGGCGCCAGCTCAAAAGGGCGCCACTAAATCTCTAATTTTTAAATTTGTATTTAAATAAATACAGTCGGACCTCTCGAAGTCGAACAAAAAGGACCCGAAAAAAAAATTCGACTTAGGGAGTTTTGATTTAGTTAAAAGGGCGTAATAGGTACCAATTAATCAAGGACCATGCACATATTGAGAGGTGAGGGGGCCATACCGGCTAGTAGGCTTGACAGGAAAGAGAGGCGGTGTCTATGTTTCATATGAAAGGAAGTCAACTTGCTTTGACATGCCGGCACAAGCCCGTGAGAAGAGACGCCTTCCATCCCCTCTCCCACTTTACTACCTCCCCAGTGGGATGGGGGTGTAAGATTTTTCTTTTAAAAGAGTCACAGCATGCAGCAAAGGGACGCGAATTAGTTACTACTCTCATTTCTTGTCTATGTCTTTTTTTGTACTTGTAATGGTCGCTTAATCCCTCATGGAATGCACTAAGATAAGATTTTACGTCCATTTACGTAGCTCTGCGGAACACGTGTTCTGAAATGTTACTCCAGAATAATAATCCAAACGCCTTGGAAAATTCGACTAAGGGAGGTTGGAAGCCAAAAATCTTGGAGTTAAGGAGATCTAAAATACATTAGTCTTATGGAATTTGGCCGGGACCTAACAATTAATTCCATATAGGGAGGTTTTCGACTTAGGGAAGTTCGACTTAGCGAGGTCCGACTGTATTTCTTTTTTATCCTCGAGTAAAAATAAGTTATATTTAAATATATTTCATTTAAACCATTATAATATTTTTATTATGTTTGGGGCCTTTGCGGGGCTTCTTATCATACACATCTTAATATGATTTTACAGTCTTTCTTTTAAAAAGAAAATCTTACTATCCCCATCCTACTGTCGAGGGAGTAAAGAGGGGGAAGGAAGGGAAGGTTTCTTCCTCTCACGGGGTTGTGCTGGTATGTTTAAGCAAGTTGGCTCCTTTCATATGAAACATCACCGCCCCTCTTTCCTGTCAAGCTTTCTAGCCACTATGGTTGTTCACCCCCCCCCCACTCTCAATATCAACATTGTCCTTGATTAATCTGCGCCTATTACGCCAGTTTCCCTAACTCGTAAACTCCGTAAGTCGATTTTCTTACCCCTTGAGTTCGACTTAGAGAGGTCCGACTGTATTAGCAACACGCCAATACGCCAGGTAACGGAAGTGGTGAGCTGTAGTCGGTGGAGTGTTACTAAAATTTACTTTTAATTGTGAGTTTCTATCGTTATGTATGAGATAATGTGAATGACACATTGACACTATTGTCAATTAATAGTAAAGTAGATGTATAAATATGTTTACATACTAATGTAAACAATTTCTTTGTTTGTTAAAAAAAATCATTAATCTATAAATACAAAATAAAAGCATATTAATTGGTAATATATTTGGTAATGTTTTTGGGGTGTAAATTTTGAAAATGTTTTGTTTCATTGGGGGAGGGGGGGGGAACCAGTGACCCCAAAAACTTTCTTGTGGCCTTTAAAAAAAGTATCTTGTATTTTTATAAGTGTGTATTTATAGGTATATCATTTTATGCGGCCTCTTTTACTACTCTTTACATAAATATGGCATGCAATGGTAAAAATGTTTCTCACCTTTACTTCGCTGCAATTACAATTATTTATTCATTTTAATTAATTTATAAAATCCATCATAAGATTGAGTTAAGGAGCCATCCATAAATGATGTCACGCTATTTTAGCTGATTGTTCATCCCCTCTGTAACAACTTTGTTATGTTTTTACTTATTAATATAAACCCTCCAGGAGATGTCGCACTCGCCCCCTGTCCCTTCTGTTCCCGAACCTTTCGTGCAAGGATCGGCCTAATCAGCCATCTGCGCACGCACAGAAAACCCTCGGATGACTAGAGTGGTCCTCGTCGTATCGACGGACGAACGAACTTATTAATATATCTTGTAGGCGTTCTCTCAATACATAACCTTGCATACAATAATCCTCTGAAGAACTGGTTTCAATAAAACAACTTTAATATCTACACTATGCACATAACATATAGTTTGAGGTTATACAACGTGGAATACTCAGACATACGTCCGCCATGACACACAGAATAATCCAACACTGATCATACTCTCGAACCTTCTGCCCCCATCTATTCCCACGCTTTCACTCACGTGATCTCTCCGTCATCCAACACGCGATTCACACGTGACATCCTCGTCACCATAAAAACTTAGACCCTTTTTCAATATGACTTCACAAATTTTTGCCCCCCCCCCAGGGTTGCCAACTCTCCCGTTTTTCGCCGGGAGTCTCCCGGAATCGGCTTTCATGTCCCGTCTCCCGGTTAACATATGACCCGGGAGATAAAAAAAATAAATAGCATGCTTTGCAAATTGTAATATGTTAAAATAATTGTTTTGTTTAAATCTTTATGTTATTAATTGTCATATAATTTTACAACTTAGTTGAAATCACCAACATGTGTAATTACAATGTAATAAAAAAGTGAACAAACACCTGTTATATTTGTTAAATGTTATAATGTTTGCAATTCTATAATCTCCCGGGTTCGAGGTTGTTCGAGTTGGTAACCCACCACCCCCCCCCCATAAAAACCGTATTTTCTATTTGAAAATAAGCATGTTTCAAATCAATTATTTTTAATTTAAGTATGTTTTTAGTGTAAAGCTGCACTATAATATCGTAACACGCGTGAAGCCATGTAAAACGTTTTTAAATAAAGTGTCAGTAATCAAATATTTAAGTGAAATCTTTATTTACAGTTGCGCGTTTTGATGTGACGTCATATTTATTAAACACCCCCCCCTCTTCACACATCGTCACAAAGGTGTGAATCCCTCCCACCACCACCCCCACCCCAGGTGCGGGACATCATTTATGGACGGCCCCTAAAAGGGGCGGCGAATTGGAGACCGCCCCGGGCGCAAAATTTCTAGCTACGCCACTACTATAATTCCAACTTAATTTATATACTTCATCTAGAGACCATGAATAACAATAATAATGACATCAAAGAAAGTGATGAGCATGCTACTGACACTGATGGCACTGGTAACTACGATATAGTACCAGTACCGGCAATGAACACTTCATTGAGTATCATTAGAAAGCTAATATGTAAGTATAGTTTTAGTTCAATAAAAATGTTTTTAATGTTTAAGCATTGACTTCAAACACTTCCTTACCAAAGATTACACTTAATTCTAATTCTGATGGTATATTAATGAAATGTTTTAATAGTATATTCCTTATTCCTCAGCCGGGTAGAGGCTTGATGGCCTGTGTGAATCATTTCTAGCGAAAGGAAAAGGGAGAAGACCACAGCCTCCACCAGTTCCTACAACTTATAGTTTGATTTTCATGTTGCACATCATCAAGCTCCAGGGCAACAAGAACAAGGATGTTGCAAATTGTTCAAGAAACTGTTTTCTAAAAGTCAGTACCGACCAGATCGATTTGTCAGAAAATGGAACGTGTGGTTTCTAGAGTTGTGAAACTTTCTGGGACTGATTCTTTGATGGATTATTTAGCAACGCCATTGAACCTGGATTCCTTGTCTCCAGCCTTGGATAAGTGTGGTATTACTTTAGCAAATGTATTTACACCTATTTATTTTGATAAAACAACCTGTAGTAAAGTTAAATTGACTAATCAAATTGTTATAGATTTAGAACTGTTCAGATCTAAGGAATGGCTGTGCAAATCACAATTTATTGTGCAGTGGCTATTAAATTTATTACATTATTATGAAAATGATTCAGAATATAACACTATAGTTTGGATCTCTGACATTTATGATTGACTCTTTAAAAATAATCTGTGATACTTCATCTGAAGTATCACATTCATCAACTTCCTGTGGTTATAAAAGGAAAGGCCTTAAAAAATTATAGTTTTGTAATACTAATATGATGTTATTTGAAAAGAAGAGAAAAAATATAAAATTTCATCAATTTTTAAAATAATAGTGTACTAGTTCTGTGGTGGTTCTAGTTAAAAGGATTTTATGAATGAAAGTGCCTGAACTATTTCTTTTTGCTATTTATTCACAGAAATTGTAAGGATTATTAAAAATTACCTTTAATATGATGTTTGATATGTTGATTTTAATAATAAGGAGACATTTATTGTTAAATTTTTTGTATAATTCCATGCTACTTTTAAACAGTGGCGTCACTAGGGGGTGCGGACCGCCCCGGTGACACCATCAGGGGGTGACACAAAAATGTAAAATTCTGTATGTTCCCATTATTTGACACTGGAAAACTCGGAGGATTTCTATGGGTTAAGTGGTGAGGGGTGACACCAAGGGCCGGGTGACACCACCCCTAGTGACGCCTCTGCTTTTAAAATCTATTTTTATTGGGTTGAGAATTTATAATATTTCTATAAGTTAATTTTGTTATAATTAGATATATCGGAGAATATTTAAAAACGCTTTTGATCCCATTGAGTTATGCCAAGCATTTTTATAATTTAAAAAAAAACTTCATTATTTAAAAATAACGTGGTGTGGGTAACTTTGAATTTATTTTAAAGCATGTAAATGTACTTAACTGCTATTGATTAATATTGCTTGTTGTGCTGATGAAGATTATCTTTTATTTGATGTATGGTATGATTATTTATATCATTTGCATAATTTATTATGAATTTTGTAAGTTTTGTATTTTTTATAATCATTTACTAGTACTATAGTGGGTACTAGTTTGAAGGAATTCATGAATTAAAGTGATTAAACTGTTTCTTTTGTTTAATTCATGCACATAAATTGTTATGCTTATTAAAGTTACCTTTAATTTGATGTATGATGTTTACTATATTGATTTTTTGTGACGAGGTGACATTTTTATTGTTTCTATTTTTGTATCATTTCATGCCACTTTTAAAATCTATTTTTATGGGGTTGAGCATTGATAATATTTCTGTAAGTTCATTTTTTTATAATTAGATATATCTCAGAACATTTTAAAATGCTTTTGATCATATTGTGTTATGACAAGCATTTTTTATGATTTTTAAAAAAAATATTAAATTTTTAAGAATAACATGGGGCGGGTATGTTTGAACTTATTTAAATTAAAGCATGTAAATTACTGATTATTGATTCACATGGCTTATTGTGCCGATTAAGAATATCTTTAATTTGATGTAAAGTATGTTTATTTATGTCAATCGCATAATATTTTATGAATTTTTTTATTTGTGCATTTTACGCTTTTTTGGTCGAAAAATAAAAAAAAGTAAATTGTGAATTTTTAATTATTTTTTTTTCCTTTTGAATGAATCAATGTAGCTCCCTGAAAAAAATTGGGCTGCTACATTGTATACTTTGTAGTAAATTGACCAGTTCCTAGAAATCTCAGTCACTTATATTAGAAAATACAGGTCTTTGAAAATTGAAACAATTCAAATAATGTGAATGTTGTACGAAACACAATAGGAACAATCAAGTCAATTATAGTGTTTTTCCGAGAAGGTAATCAGCAAAGAAAATTAATTCCAAATGTTCCTTTGCTATGTGAAACTAGATGGACACATAAATGTAAAAGCTTGCGGAATTTTGCTGAAAATGTGACAGAAATTGTTAAACAACTGGAATATTTAGAACAATCAGTAATGTTATCAGTTATACTTGCAGATATAACTCTTTTTTATTTTTCATATAATATATATGTAAACTATCTTCAATGTAATAAACTTTCAGGAAATTAGGTTCAGTTTTATTGTAACATTGTTATGATATTTTTCTCAAATGAAAAAAGGAGGGGGGGGGGCAAATGCCCCCCTGCCTTCGTCCATGTTGACAGCCATAGTTTTAATTAAAATAAGCTCTTTCTAATAATACGAAAGAACTGAAATTACCATTATAATTAGCAGTCTTAGTGTTTATCAGTAACAGATTGCTGGCATAAAACTACTCCGTCATATTACCGCCAGTCCCAGTCAAAATTATTCCTGTAACGTGGAAACATTGCTTTCACTTTATATGTTAAAGATTGTTTGATATTCCAAGAAATTTTTTTCTCTGTAAAGATTTGCTATTATTTTCCATCATGTTTTCAAAATGATTAAGTAGAGCTGATATAAAACTCGACTAGAAAAAGAATAGAAGTTGCGGTCATTAAGGAAAAGCAAATTAAAAATAAACACATTTTTTAAAAAAGGACACTCAAAGCATATTATTTATATAGTTTATTATAATTGGTTTCCCATCTATGCAACTCGCATTAAGACGCAAATAGAGACTTTTATAAATATTTTCTATTTTCTATTATTTTTAAAAATTGTTTTCCTCTTTGGTTTATCTTTTTTTTGGCAATTAAACATTTTCCCAATTTCTATTCTAACACATAGTGGTGTTTCTTGACTTTTGGTAATTCTTTGTTTGTTAGCCAACCAGTCTTCATAAACTTTGCAGGAAAGGCGATATTTTGCTCTGAAATGAAAATAAAAAATAATAAATCATTTTAATACTGGCTATTTGTTATTATTTTTTTTTAAACAAAAACTTTTGTTTGTAGCAAGATTGATTTTCAGCAAAGAATATTAGTATTGTAGAGAAACTATCCTCGTATGTGACTAAACTCTCTGCATTGACTCAATTCTTCTTAATTACTCGTCACACTTGTCTTCTCATAATCAAACACCAAACTCCAAGACTGCATGAACACTGAACACTTATGATTACTTTATTGCTTCACTCATTGACTACAACATACACTGTAATCTAACTTCACATTTGTAAAATTAATTTTTAAAAAACTGTCCTAATCAATTCTACTCTCTTTGTCTACCATCTACTGTCTTCCCTAGTCTCCTCTCCAGTCTTCCCTCTACGTAGTTGGTCCCGTCCTATAACTGACCCCCAGTCGGGAGACCACGTCTATGTCTAAACAACTTCCATCACAGTTCATTTGTCTCCAGTCCATCACTCATCAAGTCCCGCCCTCCTGGATGAAGACTGGAGGTGGGGCCGGTTTGACATAACCGTCTTTGGTGAGACCCCCACCACTTACCTACCCCTACCCAGACCACCTGCGCGTCTGGTCATCCTATCTACCCTGGCGCATTTAACACCTCCGGTCTCCTCGCTCTGCTACCTCTTTGATTTCCCAATTCAAGCGAGATAACATTTTGTGCCAGAACGTCACATTTCGCACCTCCAGTCCCACGGACTCTCAGTCATTGGTCAGAAGTCGGCTTCCGTTTCATGTCCCTGTCTTATCTCAAGACCTTCTTACCGCTCTAGATCTAAAGGCCCACGCTCAGCTCCGCGCCAGTGGCGGACAGTCTTTGATCTCAGCTCCTGGCGGTCAATGCAAGTTAACCTAAATTCCTTACAGTATTTTGAATCGAGGTGACTTGGCATTTTTTTAACATAATGAATAATATCAAGCACTTAAATGTTATTGAACTAAAGAGAGATGTCCACTTCATGGAAAAGTACTGCTCCAGGGTCGGGCTTAGGCAATCTAGGAAGCCGCATAGTGCCTCCGATTAGTAGGGGCCTCGCACAGGAATCAAAGAGAAAAAAATATATATATATTTAAAGAGCGAACAACGACCAAGGTCAACAAATATTAAATTTTTTGGTGATTGGTTGAATTGTTAGGAAAGTACGATTCATGCCTAGAAGATCATTTACGACATCTAAAAAACGTAGAAATTCATGATCGTTACTTGGGTAAAATAATTCAAAATCAGGTAATTAATCATTAATCTGATCGGTGATAACGCCTTGAAACAAATCCTATATAATAGAAGTCAATTTTCTGTCCGGTCATCTATAGCGATTGGTCCCTCAAACACATATGACTCCTACAGCCAATCATATTGAACACGCATATGCGGACGTTCAAAACGAGTTATTTTTGGTGCAGTATTTCTTCCAAGACTTTATTTTGAGTTATGCGCGTTGGGATTTATAGCTCTGTTTTTACGAGTTATTTATTTTAACTATAATGAATAGTATTTTTGACGTGATGCACATGTATGCCGGTCGAGGCGGCTGTTGGAGGGGAGTTACAACATGCCAACGAACAGTGGCGGAACGTCCTTGGACGGGCTTTGTTGCTCGTTATAAATAATTTTCAAAATTCGAAATATTATTCCATCATTTCAGACTGCACACCTGATGCTGGTCGCCAAGAGCAAATGACTATGATTTTGCGAATATGCAACAGAGTACGCCAGTATAAATCAATAAATAGTTTGTGGGATTCATTGCTGTCGATGACAGCACTGGTTTAGGTCTCACGGAATCATGAAAAAGCTTGAAGATCTGAATATATGTTTCCATAACTGCAGAGGCCAAGGATATGATAATTGAGCAAATATGAAAGGCTGCAATCGTGGTGTACTTGAGCCAATCTGAAATTGTATGTACCATGTGGATGACACAGTCTTAATCTAATTCTTGGAGACATGGCGAAATCTTCAGTGGTTGCAACGACACTCGTTGGAGTTTTGCATCAAATTTATGTTTTGTTTGGTGCTTCAAAACAGCGCTGGAAGATCTTTAAAACTCATGTAAAAGATCTGACAGTAAAGCCTATTTCCGATACTACTGGGAATGCAGGATCGATACGGTTAAAACTGTTCGTTATCAAACAGCAGCACTGTACGATGCATTGGTGGAAGTGTCTGAAAATGTCAACGATCCAAAAGCAAGGACCAAAGCAACTGGATTGGCGAAACAACTAAAAAAATCATTTTCTGGTAACTTTGGTCATGTGGTACGATTTATTGTTTCAAATTAATATGATCAGCAAATTGGTGCAATCGAAAGACATGCAATTTGAAATTGCACTGCAATGTATAAAGAGTTCATGAAAAAATACAAAGGAAATGGATTTGTATTCACTCAAATTTCGGCCAGAGAATTGGCTCAAGAATTAGAGATGGAACCAGATGAAATCATATTTCCAGCTTCCACACGTTTGAGACGACGGAAAGTGCACAAACAGTTCGAATATGAAAGCATAGATGAATCATTGACAGATTCAAAAGAAAAATATCTAGTGGAATTTTTTAAATATTTTGTTAGATCAAGCAGTTATGTCATTGACTGCACGTTTTGAGCAAATGGAACGTCACTTTGGTCTTTTTAGATTTCTGCATAACATTAAAAAAAATGCAGAATTCGACCAAAATGATTTGTTGAAATTTTGTATGGATTTGAATATTTTTCTATTACATTTAGGGCGACCAAATTCACTTCGCCTAGGGCCTCCAATTCCCTAAGGCCGGCGCTGAGTGCTCGGTGAAAGTATTGCTCGTTTAAATACTGCTTCGTTAAGTACTGCTCGGTTTATGTTTCAGGATGGTAGGACTTAAACACATGCATAAACATGAACACGTTCTGTAAATATTAAATTTAAACTCTTCAATATCAGAGGTACAATATGTTATCATAAAAATAGGTTAGAAATGTCCACATACTCTTCTGAATTCCATTAAATGTTCTTTCAAGAATTAGCAATGTTGTTATCTTATTCCATTTTTTCAAATTATTTTGATTTTAAATCTTTTCACGGTTTTACTTTCGATAACACAAATTAGCATATTGACTCCGGTTAGTTCTCGCAACTTTCTATCCAATATATTTTAAGTGCTACCTTTGGCACCAGAGAGGCTTTTTTGTTGTTTATTATTTTTCTTTCAATGTTCAAAGCTTTGTAGTTAGATTTCGAAGAAGTCTTCTAGCTCATTCCGTAAGCACTGAAGTAATGAAAAATGACCATTAAGGTACAATCTATGACTAATTTTGTGATGCTTTGATTGCTGGTTCAGTGGAAAAGGCAATTGCTCGTCTTTATACAATTACCACAAACAGCATTTTTAAGTTTAAATCTTATTGCACTCTCCATTTTGACACGTAACAGTAACAATCATGGGCGTAGGCCTAATGTGACAATACTTTTGTCACCCACTTTTACGAAAAAAAAAGCTCGCCTGTTGCTGAAATAACTTTTTTTTAGGATTGGGGCCGTCCATAAATGTCGTCACGCACCTAGGAAAAAGGGGGGGGGGAGGAGTCACACATTTGTGACGAGGGGGAGGGGGCAGAGCCGCCGATAGGGAGAGAATCCAAGAATTTATTCATGGGCCAAAACGGAAGGGGGGCCCGTCAGCCACACTTGATTTTTTTTAATGCTGATGCTGTGCGCGTATATATATATTCGGACAATTATTCAAGTGACAATAGTGACATGTAACAAAAAAAGATTTTAAAAAATTAGGGCTGTTAACGAATTAATTCAAATTTAATCATTAACTATTGAAAAATAGTTAATTTCGATTAAAGCCAAAAATTAAAATTTATGATTTCAGAAGTACCACTTATTAAACGTTCTTGTTGAAAATCTAAATAACAATAGAATGTCTCCTTTATGTGTCATCTTTTAACCAACTACGCAAAAAGAAAAGTGTGTTGACATTATTTGGTTCAAGTGATGAGCGGGTCTAATTGACAATTTAACCAGCCCAGCTGAACAATCATTAACATGGAACTGAGGTAACTGGTAGGCACAAAACGGTATTGGCAAGGAATGACATAATCGGATATCGGTGTTCATTAAGTTTCCACCATTGTAGATGGTTAATGAATTCAGGAACTTTCATCTCCATTTTGTAACGCAGTAATTCATCAGAAGAGCTGTCAATATTATCTGTCTCTGCGTCAGACTCCATTAATGCCATTAGCTTAATACGAATTTCATTTGGTTTGATAAGTAGGCGAAGTGTTAGAACCATGGTAGGCAAACTTTATCAACATGCCCGTCAGTCAATAGTTTAAAACCAAAATGTTCGTGTAATCATCAGGAAATTTGTTATTATTTATCGGCCGCTATTTTTTTAAATTATTTTTTTTTAAATTTTGACTTGCAATAATTTTTAAGTGATGGGTCGATTAATCATTAAAAAATAATTTTATCGATAACATTTTTAACGATTAATCGAGAAATTAATCGATAATTTCCTCAGCCCTAAAAATTTTAGCTTACAACAAAAATTGACGTAAAAAACTTTTCTGCTAAATTAACGGTTCGCTAAATGTGTTCCTCGGAATTTCGTGTTTTACGTCACTTTTCTAAAAATAATACAATTTAGTCATCAAATACGTCACATACAATGTTCCCTTTAAGCTGCGCGCCTGCGCAGTAGTTTAAATTTACCGCGCAGCAAATTTGGTAAAATATTGTATAAGAAATGGATGCTGTGCATCTTTGCACACGAGTTTTTTCACTTTGCACACGGACCAACGAACTTTAGAAGGAACATTGGTCACATATATACCTTCTGGTGACTCTCTTACTTTTTTGAGTGCATGTAAACGTTGGAACTTTTTTCTTCACTTTTACGATCCGGAAAGCTGTAAACGTCTTAAATACTTTTTTGTAGTTATTGAAACCTTCAAAAAATGAGTTAAGCATTGTATTTGATTGATTAAAAACATCAACATTGTCAGTTTACACTTTGCTGGGAACTGGTACAAGTTCCAAGACGTCATCACCCCCTCAAGTCTTTAAAAAAAAAGGGCACTGATCGTATACCGTTTAATCTTCGTTGTTTTCCTGGGGTTCAGGTGTAACAGGCCAGATTAAACCCCCGACCAGAATATACCCGGGTATAAACTGGCCTAGGCCAGAATATACCCCGGGGGTTAAATTGGCCTAGGCCAGATTATACCCCTCCAGGCCAGAATATACCCCTTTGACAACATGAGGATATATAGTAAAAAATGACTGAATGACTATTTAGACATTCTATTGGAGTTTTAGCTTTGTCATAGAGGTTAAACTTATTTCTTAAGTAGGAAAGATGTTTTATTAACAATAAAAAAAAACAATTTCTTTTATTACGATGTCTAAAGTTGAATTATTCAAACAATAGATGAATTTATTATTTTAAAAAAAAAGTAATTTAAGCGCGATAGGGACTATAGTTGTAGCTTTTCAAACACTTGCGAATATTTTTTTCGTGTACCTCGCTTATTAATCCAATCATTGTTTAATTATTTTGAGTATGGCAATAAAGATTTTTTTAAAGTATTGAATTAAATTATGCATGAATGTTTTTTCATGGCATACATTTTAAATGTTACTGGCAACCAAGGTTTAGAGCTATCTTCATTTTATTTTTGAAATAAACATATCATGGCACTTTTCCTTTTTAAAAAAATCTATCTGAATACACACTGATCTGCAAAATAATTAAAAGAATGGGCCGAATAAAGTGTGGGAAACATCGTTTGACTTCACCCCATGTTGCTTGTCGTATTTCCGAACCTTTATCTGTAGCTCGGTTTGACATTGCGGCGTCTTAAGACATTCAAAAGAAACCTTTGTTCCAGTAGCGCAAATTATTGTTATTTTTTAAATCAGCGTAATTCAGTTACCTGTGTTACCCTTAAAACAGTACGGTCATCCTTATGGATTTCGCCAAAGTTGGATTGTCCACTTTCCATGCATTTATCTATTGTAATGAAGCACGGATTGCGTTCCGTTTTATCTGTATTCAAAAGAACCTCTGATCTCGTCGCCCACTATTATTATATTTTAAACCAGCCTAATTTATTTTGAAAGCCGTAAATATAAATCATGCAACCCTGATGGATTGGTCCCTACCTCGTGGTAGAATCATTAAACAAGAGAAGAGTTTAGCTAAAAAATATATCGACTGACAAAATACTAGGAAACACCGACAATGTCAGTAACGTAAAAGTTTACAGCAATTAACAGGTTTCTTCACCCAATCAGTTCCCCGATGACTCTGTTAAAGGTAATGTCAATTGGAGCATACAACAAAAGGAACAAGAAAGCACAGGTGAATAAACAGATATCATCGTAAATACAACCTGTCTCAAAACAAAAGCAGATCAGGACTTTTAAGCCACTAACAATTTCAAGAAGAAAGCGTCTTAGCACAACTCTTGGCCTTACTTTAGACAAGTTTTCATATTATGGCCGCACTCGAGATCTTAAAAAACCAAGGTGTACATATTAAAAGGGGGAGGGAAGGTACCTTCAGGGCCATACGTCCATAAGCTACATTCTGACAGGAACAGAGGACAACCATATCCTCCTTAGCGATAAAGTAATTCAACACATGAACACTGGCAATACATAACATACAACCACATAATAACTACATAACTACATAACAACTACATAGCTACATAACAACTACATAACTACATAAAAACCACATAACAACTACATAACTACATAACAACTACATGACAACTACATAACTACTACATAACAACTACATAATAACTACATAACAACTACATAACAACTACACAACTACATAACAACATAACTACTACATAACTACATAAATAATACATAACTACTACATAACTACATAACTACTACATAGCTACATAACTACTACATAACTACATAACTACTACATAACTACATAACAAATACACAACTAGATAACAACTACATAACAACCAGGAAAACCAAAACTATCAACATTTGAAACCAAAACTATCAACATTTAAAACCAACATTATCAACATTTAAAACCAACTATATCAACAGTAAAAACTAACATTATCAACATTTAAAACCAACACTATCAACATTTAAAACCAACACAATCAACATTAAAAACTAACACTATCAACATTTAAAACTAAAACTATCAACATTTAAAACTAACACTATCAACATTTAAAACCAACACTATCAACATTTAATTTAACTCTATCAACATTTAAAACCAACTCTATCAACATTAAAAACTAGCACTATCAACATTTGAAACTAACAATATCAACATTTGAAACGTAAAATGTTTTATAAATATTATTTTATTTTAATTAAAACAATTTTGCTACTTAAGAAAAGAGTTTAATTTCTTTGACACAGCTAAAACATGAAGAGAAAGTCTAAAAAGTCATTTATCCATTTTTTACTATATATCCCCATGTTGTCAAAGGGGTATATTCTGGCCTGAGGGGGTATATTCTGGCCTAGGCCAGTTTAACCCCGGGGGTATATTCTGGCCTAGGCCAGATTATACCCGGGTATATTCTGGTCAGGGGTTTAATCTGGCCTGTTACACCGGTTAAGATTCTCAATAATTTTTCACTCTCTAAACATCCAAATGGTAACACATTGTACGAATAAATAAGATGATTACAAATTGTAAATTTCAATCCAGAATATTATTAAATGTACCGCTACTTCAAAATAATATTGAACAATTAATTTTAATATGACTACGACAATTTAGCATTTTACTTTAGCAATAATAATAAAATTTGGTTTTGATTTACACTGCTACTTCTAGCACTGTTAACAACAGTCATAATAAATAGTATTAGTATATTAATTCTAAACCAAACTTAAAATACTAAATTTTAGTTAATAGTCTTTTATAATTTATAGTTATATCCTTTCTTAAATCTTTGCAGCAGGCCTATTCTTTATTTCACTTTACTTTACTAGGGGCCATCCATATATTACGTACGCAAGGAGGGGGGAGGGGGGTCTTAAATTTTCGGCATTTTGCGTATGCATGCGTACGGGGGGGGGGTCTCGACTGAATGTGTACGTACGAACACCAAATTTAAAGTTGCATAATACTAAGTTAGTACTAAGCATAGAAACGTAAACCGCTCTGACTGCAAACGTCATTCGAGACCAACTGAGTCAATACTGATATGCAATAATGTTTTAAAACTGATTGTAAACGAAATTTTGATTTTTAATTACTTGGAAGTAATTAACATTTGATTCAGACCAAACGTGTACACATTATTCATTATTAAAATATATCCGTCGGATTTATCTGTCCATTTCTTGAAATTAGATGAAGTTTCTCTTTCGCCCACCGGTGCCTTAGCCGTTGTAAACACACAACGGGACGGGGATTTCACGCAACTAGTGGAAAAGGGGGTGGAGGGGGTTGTCGACATATTTGTGGTGATGTGGGGAAGGGGGTGTTTGAGAAATGTGACGTCACATCAAAACTTGCAACTTTAAATAAAAGTTCCACTTAAATATTTGATTTGTTACATGGTGTTTAACATGACTTCACACGTGTTACGATATTAGAATGCCAGCCTACACTAAATAAATACTTAAATGACAAAAAAGGTGATTTTAAACATGCTCTTTTTCAAATAGAAAGTACAGCTTTTATGGGGGGGGATGGGCCCGCAAAGCTTTGTGGCGTCATATTGGGGGGGGGGTGGTCTAAGTGTTTGTGACGACGCGTGACGAGGGGGGGAGGGGGAGTGAAAAATCTGCCAAATTCGCGTGACGTCATTTATGGATGGCCCCTTCTTGGGACCGTCCGTAAATGACGTTACGCACCTAGAAGGGGGAGGGGGTCGACCATTTGCGACGAAGGGGAGGGGTAGTTTAAGAAATGTCACGTCACATAAAACGCGTAACTTAAAATAAAAGCTGTACTTAAATATTTGTTTGTTTACAATTTATTTAATGACGTTTTACATGGTCTTCGCGCGTGTTACGATATTAAAGTCCAGCCTTACACTTACACTACTAAATATATACTTAAATTTCAATGACAAAAAAGTGCTTTTTTAATATATTTTTTTTTGGGGGGGGGGCATTTTTATGACGTAATATTGGAAAAGAAGGGGGGTGTCTAACTTTTAGTGACGACGCGTGACGTAAGGGAGGATAAAAATCGTCTATAATCGGGGAACGCAATTAATGGACGGCCCCAAAGCTTTGAACCCCCCCCACCCCAAAAAAAATCCGCATTTTCAAATATTTTAGTGCGCATTTTCATGTGACGTCTCATTTCTTAAACACCCCTCTCCCCCTCGTCACAAATGCGTGACCTTCTCACCCGCCCCCTTTTTAGGGGTGTGACGTCATTTATGGACGGCTTCAAAGAGTAAAACCAATATCTTCTTTTTGACTCCGGCTTAAAATATTTTTTTTTCAAAAACGAGCGAATTTTTACGTACGCATGGGGGGGGGGTCCGGAAAATGTACGGGATGCAACGGGGGGGGGGTCAAAAATACGAATTTTGTGCCTACGTAATATATGGATAGCCCCCTATTTACTGAATATAAATGACTTCAAGTAAATAAATAAACTCTTAATAATCAATAATTTAATTATCATTTAATTGACCTAGTAAAGTTAGTTAAGAGTATATTATATAATATATATATATTTATGTACTAAAGTGTATAAAATGTATACTTAGTAAGTTAGCTAATAGTGACATGAAGATTATCATAGTTTATAGCCTCATGTTCATGCATTCAATTAATTTTTTTTTAATTCTATTCTACTTATCTTTCATACAATCAATATTAATATTGATTGAACATTTACTTCACATATTTTCAATTAAAATCCAATAAACGTGTTATTTTATTTTTTTTTATTTGGTTTGACTGGCTTGAGACAAATTATTTTTTAAACTTTTAAAATAATTATAAATAACGCGACCTTTAATTTGTTTTATTTAAAAAAAACTAATATTTGTTGTAAAGTATCAGGTTAGTGTTGTAAATTAGATTGTGATTTTCTTCTGAAAATTTGGTGCAATTATCTTTAAAGTAATTGGTGAAAAGTTAAAAAATCGGTAACACGTTTTAAAATAAAAATAAATATATAGTTTATCTAAATATAAGGGGCTTAAAAAATTCATTAAAAAGAACAACATTAAATTTCTTGGCAAAGTAACTACCACTACAAGGTTGGTTGAGATAACATCTTTCTAAGTAAGTTGTTACATAGTCGAACGTTTGAATAATTAACTGTAAAGTTATCATTATTTGCCAAACAGATCAAAGAAAAACATAAAATAAATCGAAACAAGTTTAACAAGTCTGGTTCTCAAAAGTGACGGGAAAAGAAACACAGGTAGAGACGGGAAAAATAATTGAAATCCTAAAATGTAATTGCCCAATTTTTTTAAACATAGGGATTTAAGGGATGCTCCTAAACCTAATATCTCTGCTAAATCTGAAGATGTTTCCTTTCCATCAATATTCCGCCAGGAATTGCCACATACTGATATAGTTAGCATGTTAGTGTATAAATACAGAATCCAACCTTACCAATGGTAATACCATACAGATTATACACCATTTAGGTAACCCCAATAGTGATAGTTGGGCTGCGGCGCGGTGGTCTAGCGGTAGCGCGCTGGACCGTCAAACCGAGGCAAAAGATAATCACGGACTCTAGCCTCGGTGCTGGCAAGGCCCCCCCGGGCATTGTGCTAGCCAAACAATCCCTTGCTCGTTAGTAGTGGCTTAATGAAACTTGTGAACGCTACTTCACTTGCATCATAGGCCGTTTAAGTAACTCGTTGCATAGGCCTATCTCATTAATGTATTATTTCAATCCCACCATCTACTTTCGCTTCTTTCCGATTTGAAGTCAAACTTTTACTTTTATATGCGAGAAAATTCAACTCATCAAGTATGGTATTGGTATTAATAAAAGCAGCCAGAATTGTTGCTGTCGGAAAAGCTGCATTTCGGCCATATTGTATACATATTTCAAGTTTTTTGGACAATGGGGACCTGGGAAACGCCTTCAGGCACGAGGTGGAGCCCAGAGGGACCCACACGTACCCAGTTGTCAGGAGCCCAAACATTTCTAGCGGCGGCCCGGGGGGGGGGAGTGTTTAAAGAAATGTGACGTCACATCAAAACGCTTAACTTTAAATAAAAGTTTCGCTTAAATATTTGATTGCTTACAATTTATTTAGTGACGTTTTTCATGGCTTCACGCGTGTTACGATATTAGAGTGCATCCTTACATTAAATCATGGGTGTCCAAACTTTTTGCATGGCGGGCCATATTTCATGAAGGAAATAATATGCGGGGGCCGGATTACGAGTAAGATAATAAACAAAAGGGAAGTTTTTTTATTGCAACATTTTAATGTGAAGTGTGAAACTTAAATCTTGACTGCAGTAAATATGTGAGGTAAGTCTCAATACCACTAGTGTAATACGTATGAAATCACATATGTGAGAGTCACTAATCACTAAGTATCGTCCTCACACGATTCTTTAAAAATTCATATCTGATAATGTTTGCCCATACATCCTGAGCCAAACAAGCTAACATTTTCTTAGAAACTGCTGGAATTTCTTGGAATCTGTCATAATCCAGCTGACAGAAAAAAAGCTTTTTTTGTCTTCCATGAATTCCAGTTGCAGATGGCCTTGAGCATTTTCGGGATCCATCGAGAAAGGTAAAGACAAAAAAAAATGTCCTCAACAATAGTTGCTAAGTCCTGAAAGCGTCTTTGAAATTCATCAGCCATAGATATGACTTCTGCAACTTACCTCTGCCTAACTTCTCATTGCAGTTTCTTTCTGGAAAACATGTCATGATTTCGTGTAGTCGGGCGAAATACTTGGTATTAGGCTGCATTTGAGACAGTTGCCTTTAAAACATTTGCATCTTTCCAAAATGCCTTGATTTACGAATATAATTGGATAATCACTGTTGTTCATCCTTGAAGATTTGTGTTAAGAAAGTTTAGATGTCTTGTCACATCAAATAAAAATCCAACATCTGCCATCCAAGCAGGATCAGTTTATAATCTTTGGCAGCCCCTTAGCTGACTTTGTTACAGAAAGTTTTGGTAGTCAACTGTGCTCACCAGTCATGGCAGGGGCGCTACCAGTAATAAATACAGAGATTGTTTACTAGGCAATTTAACGTCATCGACAGCAGAACAACAGAAGCAACTTAATTTGATCCCCTTGTTTAGTCTTTAAGACTGAAAGTCTAGTAATTGAAATTGAAAAAAAAACAATAACATTTTATTGATAAAAATCAATCCTTTGAGGTACTCAAAAACAGTACGAAATTTCGACTTCTAAAAATAAATATGATATATGTCCTTACAGAAATAATACGCCCGTCAAGTAGCTATTTAAGATGAAGCCGCGCAAAGCTTTGTGACGTCTTATTGGTGGGGGGTCTAAGTTTTTGTGACGTCGTGTGAAGAGGGGAAATCGGCCAAAATCGCATGACGTCATTTATGGACGGCCCCATTTGCAATTGTAACTATTGCATTAATTAGAACACAAATTACAAAATGTACAATGATCCATTGTTCTTCAGTGGTGCTCTACATTATTTCCTATTGTCAATTTTAGGGTTGAGGAAATTAATGATTAATTTCCCGATTAATCGTTAAAAATTTTAACAATTACATATTTTTTAAATGATTAATCGACCCACCACCTATAAATGTACTGGAAGTCAAAAAGTATAATATTGAGGCCGATAAATATAAAATAATTTCCGGACGATTACACAAACACTTTAGATTTGAACTATTGACTGACGTTAATGTTCATAATGTTGATAAAGGTTATTGTGTCAATTGAGAGAAGTCGTTTGCCTACCATGCAAGTCTCTAAGTCTAAGCTTCGTTGGTCTGTGTGCAAAGTTAAAAAGAAACTCGAGTTCAAAGTTGCATAAAGTCCATTTTTTGTGCAATATTTTACAAAATTAGCTGCGCGGTGATTCTAAGTTCCTGCGTGGCATCGGTCAAATATATGCGCAGTCATGCTACTTAAAGGGAACATTGCTACCATGGCTCTAACACTTCGCTTACATATCAGCTGCATACTAAACATCCACTACAGTATCGGAAACTTCAGCTGAGACAATCTAAAGCTATGTGAAGGATTGCTCAGCTCGGTTGATTATATTATCAATAAGACCCGCTCATCACTTGAACCAAATAATGTCAATACACTTGTCTGTTTGCGTTGTTGGTTAAAAGATGTCATATAAAAAAGACATACCAGTGTTATTTCGATTTTCGACAAGTATTTTAATAAATGTTACTTATGACACAGTTTAAACTCTCCATGCAATAGAACGGAAAGAAAAAAGTTCTCATAATAAAACAGTATTAACAGGAACATAAAACTTAATTGCTTCTTTAAAATACAGTTTCCATTGGGCATCACATCGAATTATTCTTCTCCGTTTTATCGCAATTTCAAAGCTGCCTAACAGCACTTCATGAATGCTAAATATATCATATATTCCTCCAGCTATCGGTTGCTTATACATACATGTAAATAAATCTCAATTTATATACATGTGAGTCAATCTATAACTATAAGAAAACGATTTTCCTTGTTTCAAATCAGCTGTATACATTCTTCCAATGCAGGGTTACATGATTCTTTCTGTCTCCCTCTTTCTTGCACAGAAATACATTAATTTAATCAATTTAATTTGATTCTGGAATCTGAACAATGATAATTTTGCATGTGCATGTTTATCAATTTTTTTTAAATTTCGGCATTTGTTGTAGATGGAAGGAACGTTTACCTAACAGCGAGGTCCTGGAACGGGCAAATCTACATAGTATCACAACTCTCCTCCGCCAATATTGTCTCAGGTGGCTAGGCCATGTCCAAAGAATGGAAGATGGGCAAATGCGAAAGGATTTGCGAGATCCAAAGGCTAAAGGTATGGAAATGGAAAACTGAGAAAAGCTGGTTCTGAACAGAGGCAGCTGGAAGAGTTTCATCAGGGCAGGACTAAAAAACTGGTGAGGAACAAATATGTATTGCTGGGGATCACAAAAGAGAAACCAGGAAAGTAAAAGACAAAATTCTGCACAACATACTGGTCGAGTTGAAACAGAGGAGGCTTCCTTAGTCAAAGGAAGTGTGACTTGACCCCGTTACTTGTTATCTCTTCAGAGTATGGAGCCAATGATGATCAAATTTGTTTTAAACGAAATCATGCTGCAAATACAGCGTGCCTTGTTTAAGCATTTTTTTCCAGTTTGTCTGTACCTGCATATTTTTTTTAACCCAGTTATGTACAACTTGTTTGTCAGGCAATGCAAATTCAATCTTGTGACAGTATGACCATTTTTAATTGAATTTCATACACAAATCAATCAAAACGTTTCATGTCAACCAACTTCTTTAATTATCTTATCTGTTACAGTCGCTCCTTCTGTAACAGAAGATTATTGCAGCCTACGCTTATCTATGGTTTGTGTCTAGTCCTGCATTCTTTTAGAGTTTTAAATGTTGATAAACTATTGGTTTTCCTTGTTTCTTCAGGCATCCCATTTCAAGCCAGAATTCCGGACGGTAAGAACGAGAATTTCGCATGTGTTTGTTCTTGCATTAGGAATAAGAAATGTGTTTATTTCCTTATGTCTATCTGAGGGTTGATCTGGTAAAAAATTTAAAAATAAAAAAGCGGCTGATTAAGGCCATTTTGAAAAAAAAATCAAATAGAACATAGTCTTGTGTTTTTCAATTATTTTTTAAAGTAATCATTAATCCCTTTTTCCTGTCTAAGAAAATGAGACATTCCAAAAGAATTGGATTATTTTTTGAACCAATATTTGGAAATATAAATAAAAAATATTTTGATCAATAAAAGAATGAAGGATGAGTTATATTGAGATATTATCTCAGACCAAAATATCATTTTAAAGTTACTTAAACGTCCACATCTCAAGGTAAATGCTTAAAAAATATTTGGCATGATCTATATAATAATGTAATAAAATGTGAGCTATTTTTAAAGTTAAAGGATGTGTTTTTTAAGAAAATTATTTTAACTTTCTAAGTAATTATTTTAAATTTAAATAGTTTATTATTTTGAATTGTAATTAATTAAATTAATGATTCCAATCATAAAAGACTAATAAATATAGGAAACATAAAAAAATTACTACTTGAAAGTAAAATTCAGAAGGATATAATATAATGGCTTTATATAATAATCATACTTTTCCTTCTCCCGTTTCTTCAAATTTTTTAGGTTAAGGACAGTTTTTCTAAATGAACTCCACATAGTTATACAACGGCCTTGATCTTTTGGTTGCACAGGAACACTCATAGCATTAACTACAGCAACACAATTATCGCAAGCATGGACTTTTATCTTTTTAGGCCCATTCAACTTTTGTGCAGGTTTGAGGCTTTTTCTTTTCCTAGATTCTACATTCGGTATGTTGTTAGAAGACTCTGATGTTGTGTCAGAAGATGCTGAAGGCACTGGGTGCTAGGATGGAGAATATCTGAAGTTACAATTTCTATTTGTATATAAAATAGAATAAGCTGAAACTAAGGGCAAATATGTTAAACTTTAACAATCAAGATGTATACACCATGATGATCCAATTAAACACAGAAATGTCGTAAAATTAGATTGAATATTTTTTAAAAGCAATTTCATTTAAATAAAACTTTGTATACATAAAGTAAGTTACATGTTGTACTTACATTCCCATTAGTCATTCCATATTTGGCAGATACTTCATCTGTAAAGGAAAAAAAATATCTACACATGTGTTGATGGACAAAGGAGTAGCTAAGGGGATGCAGCTATACCTGGTGAAACCATTCAACGTGGTGAAACTATTAAGGTGATGAAACCAAAGTGAAAAAAGCACGTTTACAGAGCACACACTAATTTGTCAGGAATTTCATACGCGGTTGTCCGATCACATTACATTTTGTACTGTTTTAACCAATCCCAATGTGTGCGTAATTAAATTTTTAAATGTTGAAGTTTGATGCGTAGAGAATGAAATGATCCCTTATGATATTGATCAGAAAAAGCATAATTTATTTATGAATAAACAACGATTGCAGTAATTTGTCATTTCTCTTAGTGACGGGACTAGATTTTTATCTAAATTCTTTGTAATCAACTCTCCACTGAAATAAATATGATGTAGTCTGGCAATTTCAGTAGGAATTTGGTTAAAACATACCACATAACTTGATATCAATGTATGGTTATTTCATAAGTTTAATATTTTTTTTTAAATTTTAAATACTAGGCCAAATGCGAAATTCAAAAGGGGATACACCAGCTAATATGCAATGATTCTAAAAGATGATGCTAAACGGACAGAAGTAATGTGGCCTGCGCTTCAATACAGTGTTGGTGGTGAGCATGGAACAAGACAGGGAAGGCATGTTTGACCACATATATTAATTTGACCACATTTTTTAAAGTCTAAAATGAGACTTCCTTGGGGCACACTTTATCGAGCATCAGCGATGTGCAGCAAAAATGGAGACTAGATGGAGAGATGTTAATGATGAAGAAGATCTGTACTGATGAACTGTGAGCAAATCACTGTATCTCAGGGGTTGGCAATTGTTTTGGCTTGGAGGCCACTTGGTGGTAGAGGATTTTAGTGGAGGCCCGCACCTTGTAAAACGAATTTGTTCGTTAGTAAACATTTTAGTTGAGAAAATTGTTATGTTTTAGTTTGTGGTGTAGTTTGAGAGTGTACTCATTAAATCCGGCAATCATTTCATGCTAAACAAATTGCTTTCTTGCCTGCATTACCAAAGAAATATTCTTGTGTCCATTCTTTACTAAGCACACAGGATTCATCACCAATTTTACACTTTTTTGGAGAGTTCATGGCCCCAACAAATTTGGGAAATTAGTGTACTGTTACAAAGACACAATATAAATAAAAATAACAAACCGGAAACTGCATATTTACACTGCCTGTTCACGTGCAATGACATTATTGACATAGCTGCTTTCATGGAAAAACAGAAGGTGAACTTTCGGTCACAGACATATAGCGATCTCTGTTCAAGGAGTGTTTTTTGAACGTCTGGGGTGCCACAAGAATCTCTGTGGAGGGCGGCATATGGCCCACACTTTGTCCATCTCTGGTGTATCCTGCATCAAGGTTTGTAGTGTGGTAATCCTCCTCAACATGGGAGGTATAATTAGTAATGTAACAAAACCTATCAAAGGTATAAATCAACGCCATTTTAATTATTTTTTGCAGGAGTTTGATAGCACGTTTTAGTTTTATCATACACCCAGGCGATGGTGAAATCTGAGGAAAGCTCACAGATCATTTTCAAGCTAATCAAGTACATGTGTCAATTCATTGAAACTTTAATAGCAAATATAAAGACTATATAACTTTTCGGAATAAAAAGATAACATGTTAGTAGGCTATTCTGTCGGACATTACCACTTAAAACTTCAGCTCAATAGAGTGTCCCACTTGATAATTGATATGCATAATGCCAGGAAGAGACTACAAATGAAGCTGCTTTTTTTGGAAGACACAAATACACCAAAGCAAAGTGACTCATTTTTTTGTTGTCATGCAATGTTAAACCAAGTAAAAGCTATGTTTCCCAATGCAAACTTTGAAAAAGTTAGAATACTTCACTTCGAGTCCGCACTGAGATTTAGTGTTAGAAATAAAAATAAAAAACAGTTGAAATGTTTTGTATACCTTTGGAAACTGCACTTGTAAATTTTCATATGAATTTAATTACTAATAGATCTGCAGTATGTTGAGACACTAGAGTCTAGAGGCTTAGTACAACCCAGTGGGACCTGCACAGATAACTAAAGATTTCTTTTTCATAAGAGATTCCCCAGCTTTATCAGCAATTTCAATTACATCAAACAATGTTTATATTTTGATGGAAAATGTGTTTTTAAAAAGTAAGATTTGCAAAACATAACTCAGGAGTCTTCTCACATGCAGTCTATCATGAGAATATCAATGACAAAGAAGATAATGTCATACGCATTCAAACATATAGCCATTGAAAAATGACAATCATCTAGTTCTGACAAACTGGCATATGAGCAAAAATGAGTTTTCCAATGACTTTTTAACATAAAAACTTTTTATGCATAGTTTTAAGTTGAAGTTTAAATACAATGTTTTATTTTCCACATATTGAATTTGTATCTTGTTCGCCCCTCAGCCATGGGTATGATTTGAGTTTTATCCCGCTTAATGATTGAATTTGACACCCCTGCTTTATGTGATCCTCTTGAAAATGTGTGCAAAAGGTCATTTACAAGCTGTCTTTGATTTCACATTTATTTTCCATATTTATACATGGGCTGATCTTTATGAGAAAATAAATTAATATTACATAGCAGAATATAACATTGATAACATCACAAGTTTACTGCACTGGGTGACACCAACACAAGCTACACCACTATGTTAAAGTATTTACTAATTTTGATAGGTTTAATAAAAGTTATTCTAAATAGTAATAAACATTATTTGGTAAATAATACCTTTCAAATGTCAATGAATCAATTAAATAAATTATCATACACATAGAATTCATTTAAAAAAGAAAATATTTATAATTTACTATATAATTATGTTTGTTCAGCTAATTATAATTTTAATGAAGATTATAACGAATTAAAAAATACAAATTATTTAAGTTAAACATAAAAGAACATAATATCCATGTTTCATTTTGTTCTGATTATTTATTTAGATTGCAAATTATCTTTTTCTTATTGCAATCTCATATCATGACTTTATCATTCCTTGATGTTGTCTCAAATACTTAATATTATCTAGAAATTGAGATACATTTCCATTGTTTTTCATTTTTAAAGACATAATTTACAAAAATACATGCAATAAAGATAAAGAATTACAAAATACCTTTTATTTTGTTCAGCTCAATTACCAAAGATTCCTGGCAAAGATCAGGATTCGACAGCACTTGTATTATAATTTCAAACCAGTCTGGCTTTAACTGTAAGGCATTAAGAATTTCATCATTGCCAAGGGTAGGAAACTTAGTCCCAGAACTTGACTTTTTATGTAGTTTTGCCTGTACATCGTAAAATAATTGCACAAATCCCACATTAATTATAAACATTGTAATTTAAACTATTTGCTTGATAATCATTTCTTATAAAAGAGATATCTATAACATTAGCTATTAGCAGGAAAGGTAAAAAAGTTGCAAGCATCTCAACAGTAAATTATTAGGTTCATAATGTGACTTTGCATAGATTAAGATACTATTATTCACATAAAATTGTTTCATACAGTATGTATATGGTAAATAAGAACATTAAATTGCCTAAACACAGTTAATCAGTATACATGCAACTTATTGGAGCCCTTAATTAAGGTGACCAGATTTTTCGACCTCAGGTTTCTGGAGCAAAAATTCAGGACGTCTGGTCACTTTAGCGGGACATGAAGTTTGAAATCAGGATGTCTGGTCACCTTACGTATCGGGATCACCGACAAGCCACGGGAAAGCGGAATCAAGGAGTAAAATGTAAATAACTACAGAAATTGACGCACCAATCGGCTTAGCTAATAATAAAGCAATTTAAATGTATTAAAAAATCACTGTTTTGAATATATTATTAAATTTAAGAAAATATTAATTCATTCTTACCCAAAATCACAATAAAACCAATTGTATTTATTTTATCAAATAAAGTATTGATTAGATCAACTCTCCTCAATCGCAAATGGCGTTATTTTTGGTTACAAAATAACTCGTCAGTCTGTGAGGTGTTTAAAATGTTTTCGTAATCTCAGAATGGATTAACATTTAATTCTTTACGTGTTTCATTTATGTGTTAAAAATATAATTTATAAGGAAATAACATTTTTTTTTAATGAAAATTTTTTTTAATGATATTTCAGCGAGGCCACGGCTAGAAATCGAGTTCATTGAAGTGTAAAGTCTCTTTCACAGAAAAAGCGGGCCAAACGGGTGTCCTGCCCGTACAAGTGAGGGACCGGGGGACATGAAGTCTGAAATCAAGACTGTCCCGCCTAAATCAGGACGTCTGGTCATACTTACCTTAATGAATACGTATGAATAGACATAGGGAAAGGAAATTTCATTTATACTTGAGAGAAATTCTGAACTGGCCTTCCAGACCCTGACGAAAAATTAAGCAGCATATGCCTTGAGCCAAACAAGAAATCAAGCCTCAATAAGCGTTTCTGCCATATTTTGAAATTTCTTAATATATTATGAAAGCGAATGTTGCTCTTTTGGGAATCAAAATTGTCTCCTTCTTAAGGATAGTTCCAAAACTCACCAAATGACTTGGTAACTTGGTACAAAACATGAAAATGACGATTTTTTTAAAATGCATAAGCAGACTCTTGACTTCGGCCAGAACTCACCTTTCTCCAATTAATAGGGGACCTTCTTAATCATACATAGTTTAAGGTTAAATGTATATGATTATACTTATACAGTCAAACCCACTTAACTCGAGCCCGGTTAACTCGCCAACCCTATTAAGTCGACGATTGTTATTGGGACCGCCAAATTCTCTCTTTGTCTTAGCATTTTCTCATTGGTTAATTCGATTTTTTTAAGCCGCCGAAACCTAATACCTCGAGCACAGAAGAGGGCCAAATTTGAAACTTAACGTTGGTTAACTCGATCCCCGTCTGTTGGCCTAAAGACGCACTCTGGCATTTTTAGTTCAAAATAGTGTCGACATCTTGCTTTCCTCGAGACTTCCAGCTATTGTGTGATTCTACGAGATTTCAATAAAAATTACCGGATGTTTTTACTTGTTTCAATTCGTGTGTGAATTAGTTTGACGTGTCTCCGTGGAGTATGTATTCACCCGAGGTGCTCGAAAATCACGTTAGCTGTCTTTAAACGTCATTATTTCGCAGTGCATGTTATATTATTATTAAACTTAATTCATTATCTGATGCATTAATCATTTTATTTTTTAAGATAAACGAATATCTTTAGAAAAGAAAATAAAGGTTTGTATCGAGAATCGACGGTGGTTTTTATTTAATTATATAAACAATTATTATTCTTTTAAAAATTTGTTGTTGCTTTGTTACCATTAAGATACGGGACTAACACGCGCGTGACGATGAAATCAAATCATTTTCTTAATTTTCCAGCATATATATATAATATACACGTCATCACTGTTGTCGGTCGAATTCTGAATTATTATTTTTTTTAATTCGCTTAGTTGCCGAGGTCTAACAAACAGCGTGCTGTGATCAACGGTCAAGGCCACAATAGTTACTATTCATATTACAAGTTTGATTGACTGAGGAATTTCGAGTGCGGTCTCGTAGTGACAGATATCCTGCATGTCAAAAGCATTAAACTTAAAATTACCATATTGATATGTTTATTTTTTTTTAATGTGGTGATTCGACGGGCATTGCAAACACGAGCGGGGGTGACATGCCATGCCACACGCGCCATGGGGCGAGGCGAGGCGAAAAATTTGACCTTAATGTTAACGCATGCGCAGACAATTATAAACTGGTAACTTTTTTATTAATTAAATGGAATCGAAACATGACCACAGAGACGTAATCAAAGTCATTTACTTCGGCATAAAAAAATACGTATACAAAAATTCCCGACTAGACATAACTTTTCCCGACTTTCAAGACAGAGAAATTTTTTTAAAGAATTCCCGACTTTTTCCCGACTGAGGTTATATTTAAACGGTCCTTAAAAACAAACGGTCTTAACAACCTTAGGAAAGAGTGAAGAAATATTAGGGTCCCAATATTCTGATACGATTCAGATTAATCGTTCAATCACTAATTGACGCACATCATGTACATAAAGAAATTTCAAGCACATGTTAATATTTTGCCGCAATATTGGTTTTCGTTTAACTCGATCATCGGTTATCTCGACGCCATTTTTCATACCCCAACGCCGTCGACTTAAACGGGTTCGACTGTACTATATAAATTTAACTCTTTTTGAAATAACATTATGATAATTATGAGATTAAAATGGTAATTTGGTTGTGATGCATATTTAATTATATTTGTATTACTAATAGTATTACCAAAATTTTAACCGACAGCACTGGTGGATGCAACGTTCGGAGATGGTCTACAAACTCTGATGCATAGTTCCTCGCCTTAAATACATGCCCAACTTTTTGAAAAAGCTCCTCATTAAATTCATCTTTTAAACTGCGTTTACGCTTGGGCATCTTGCTGTCAATTATTAATGAATAATTAATGCATGGTGTTGAAAATAAAAAAAGCAATATAATCTAAGAACGAAAAACATCGAGCCTCCAGATGGTAAATTTAAAATTATAGGCAATTTTTCTAGACTCTTACTTTCACATAATTTTGTCTTTTCTTATAAATAAAATGCAGTAACAGAAAAGACATTTGAGTCAATTAATTATTTAACTTGAGACCAAAAGACAGTTAAAATTTAAATACAGATAGGACTTTGTACATCCTGGTTAAGTAAGTGAAACAGGCCTATAGTTACCAGGACCTTTTTATCTTATTTTTTAAATGGAGAGGTATCGTTTGCTTTTCTTGAATGCCAATTATGACAAATAACTTATTTTTCTAGCTACACAATTAAATATCATTATAACAATATAGTGTATATAAAGAATAGTTATTGCCTGAAATTCTTAAAGTTACTGAATAAATGTGATACTGTCACACTAAAAACACTGGTAATTTATTTTAGTAATAGCAATTGTTAACTATTACAGTCTGCATTGTGTTTATAATATTTATATCAATTTATTTTCAGTTAAGTATGGACTTATTTAAATACACTGGTAACACAAGATATGAAATTAATTAGTTTCGGGGTGGCCTTAGTATTCTGGATTTTTCGTATGTCAAAGCAAGTTTTACATATAAAATGCCTAATCAATTTAGCCTAATCCATTCAAAGCCACACAGAAACAACACTAAAATGTGAAAATAATGGAAAACCAGAGAAAAATGAAGTAGGATTCTTCAATCCTTAACAGTAAACGTTATAAATCTAATAAATAATAATGAAATAATAAATAGGGAATAAAATAAAGGAAAAATAATATGTTCACAAATGTGAAACATTTACTTTCAAGTGTGGCAAAGTGTAAGAGGAGGTGCTACGGGAGGAGAATGGATGGCAGAAAACATTAAGGCACTATGTACGAAATACTTAACATGATGAAAATAATATGTTATGTACAATCTTTACATGAATTAATGATAAATTACTCAGATAAATAACACTTACAATTAGTACAAATCTACACTAAACATACTTAACATAAACTCAAACTTATATTAATTTATTTTTGTTGCTTTATAAAAAATGTGTAATTCTTTTTTTTACTTTTTGTTTTGTTCATTCTAATTTTCTGTTTCCCTTTCATTTTCTTCACCTCACATCCACCAACATCTTTGCTTACTAATGGTTGTGAGTTGAGTGCAATCATTTGATGCCCAGTGTTGTCAGCTGAGCGTTTTTCGTATCATGGATTTTTGTTCAAATCATGGAACAAAATATTCTTCGATTGGCCTTTCGTATTTTTTAAAACTATTTAGATATTTTTAGAGTGATTGGAAAGTGCTCACTCAAAGCAGAATTTATTGTTCTACAAAATAATAGGCCTAATCTATCATCTTTAACACTTTAAATCTCCCCCCCCCCGCCCCCAAATCATTTTAAATTAAAAGAAATATGCTACTTTGGATTAATGTCGAGTATTATCAGAACGGGTCGTCGCGCATGCGTATATTAGCGGCTGATCACGTTTTAAAAAAACGCACCCGGCGTATACAAAATAATTGCCGATATCCCTCGATTTAGGCTAAATGTATAGTTTACATGTTAATACTAATTAAAATATTATGATTACTGAAATTTTAAAGTAGAGCTCCCATAAAAATTGATTGGTGTTCAATAAATAATAATTACTTAGTTTTAAAATAACATGTCTATATATCAGCTCCTCTAGGGCAGTGGTTAGTCTAGGAATAGTGATAGTGCATTATTGGCTAATGGATCGAATCCTAGGACGGTCCTAATTTTATTAATTTTTTTTAGTTTTAGTTTTTTTGTTTGTTTCACAACCACAGTGCGGATGCTTGCAAACACTCAAGCAGGCTCATTTCCAGAAACATTTTATTATTCCCCTCTCCCCCCAGCCCCATGTCTGTCTTATCTATTCTGTTAGTCACTGTTACAGTTACAGACTCTCACTTTTAAATTTAAATATTTATGCTATACCATTATATCGTCTTTCGCATGCTTAAAATTCAATTAACTTAATGGATTTATGATGCGGAGGCAGGTACAGTGCTAGTTATGGGAATAATAATAACGGAGTGGTTATCCCCAGAATTCTGTGAATAATATCCGTTATCCCGAGAATTCTGCGAATAACGTTGAACGTTATCCCCAGAATTCTGTGGCTATTCGGAACCAGGGTCTTTATGCTTTAGAAAGCTTAAATTCCATAACCTCTTCATGGCCGTATGTTAGAGTGAAGGATAATTGACGTTGAGGTTCAGGGTTCAATTTTCGCTTGTGGAAATTTTTTTTTCAATTAATTATTTTTACAGGATTCGATTTTTAGATGGGGAATCTTTTTTATATTTTTCGTTTTAATTTTTAAAAAATAATGATATTTTAACCCTTTTGTTATTGCATAATATTTAACCCTCTATTACACAATGTGACCATTTGGTAACAAAGCGAAATAATAATTATTTCACTAATGCTGGATTAGTTTTTAATTTTTCAGACTGATTCCCCTTTTATTTTATCATGTTTTGAACTTTTATACCGGAGAACTCTTCACTTAGACCATTTTCGTATTTTTGTAAGAGCAACTTTTATTTGGTCACAGTGGGCTACACTTTTGTCTACCGAATCTAGTAAGTACAAGTGTTCGTTTTTTATCGCATAATGAAAATTTATGTTCAAAAAAATGTTAAATGGTAACATTAATGTTTATACCATAATTATGTGAGCTTATGTTTGATATTTGTCATCAACGTTCGATAAAATTTGAAAAAAAATGGTATGTGACCATTTGGTAACAGTGCGTCTATGTGGTTATTTTTTTTTGGTGGTTTTTCTTGTTGGGAAAATGACAACATACTAAAGCTAACATTTTTATAAGCGATATAAATAATGTTTTATTTATAGAATATTTATAAATATCTAATATTTATGTTAGCCTTTTATACTTTTATAAAATTAGCAAGTTTTACAATCTTTAACGTTAAATTAAAAACTAATTTTAAAATTCTTTTTATAAATAGAATTAGAAGTATGGATGATTATAATCAATGATATACAACATATATATTTTGTACATTTTTTATGTTTGTTTTTTTTCCTCTCAAGAATTCAAATACCAAAGTCATGTATCCATCAAGGTTTCATGGAAAAAATAAAGATGTACATGTTTGTGCCATTCCTGAGGACCCAGATGATAATGAACTATCTTAGGAAGATGACGATGACGTAGATGAAACTTTTAATCCAGAATCAGAGCACAACAGAGATTCAGGTAAATTTACATATTTTTCAAAAATAAAATATTATGTCTTATATCTTTTGAAAGAATAATTAAATATCATTCAATACAATTGTTGACGTAAACACTAAAAAATAATAATTCAATTTGTCCTTTTCAGACTCAACAACACCAGTCTCTGAGAGTGAAATGAATGAAGCACCTGGTAATTTTTTAGGTACTGCAGTCCAACCACAGGCAAAAGTATCAAATAGAAATTTTCTTTGCAGCAGACATCTTTCCTCAAGATCCTGTTTTTTTGTTGTTTTTTTCTGGACATGTCGCTGTTGCAAAAGAGCCTCAAAAACCCTATAGACTACTTTAGGGAAATTATTGATGAATAAATAATGGATAATTTTGTAATACAATCAAACATGTACAGAGCTCAGACAAATATGAACCAACCATTGCATTTGGATGCTAATGAACTGGAGCAGTTTACTGGAGTTTATTTATGATGAGCATCATAGTTCAAATGCCAAAAGCAGGTGTTACTGGGGAATTGATACTCGTTTATGACAAGGTGGCTAATAAAAAAATATATATATAACAATATAACCCCAAAAGTTTTTTAAAAAATGTGTGTGTTCTTCTGTTACTGGAGTGATTCATAACTTTGAATGATACTGCTGTAAAATTCTGCCATGTAAAATAGAATTGGTTATATGAGCTTCTGGAAACATTGTGCTCCGTCTAGTTAGCAATGTTACAAGTAAGAAATAAACAACACGCAATGATTGTTTTCAAGTGGATATTATGAATATGGCAGTAGTTCAGGCATGACTGATCTATAGGAATGCCTGTAGTAATGCAGATTGGGACCAAAAAAATATCCTTGCTCTACTTGATTTCAAGACCAGATCGCAATATGCCTAATGAAAAAAAGGTAAAGTAGGGGTTTAGAAAATGTGCGCATCCTTCTTTTGGATATAGAGCCAAAGAAATGAGAGGTCCTACTGCAGCTGTTCCACCCATACCAGTAAGACCTGACTAAGTTGGGCATTTTCCTGAGCCAATTTACAAGAAAGAAAGACGCAAGAGATCAAATTGCAGGGGATTTTTTAGAATTAAATGTGTAAAAATGAGTAGCATGTACTGATGTAATATTCAACTTTTCAAGACGCAAAAGTCAAACAGTTTCACTAGACTAAAACTAGATTTGTATGTAGGTGTATAAATGTTTACTGGCCTTTATGTAGCTATTTTATTAAAAAATATTATTAGATTTTCCTTTACTTTTTTTTTATGTTGTAAAATAATGATTTTTATTATTCTTATTATCATTTTCATGAATTATAAAAGCAGTATATTCAACATTTAAAAATGTACTTGTAATCAAACTTAATATTTACACTTATTGGTGTTCACAATTAAATCATCATCTCTTAAAATTATTATAGTTTGTCATGTTCTTTTATATTCTGTTTTACTTTTTTTTTAACCTTTTAGACGCACAGTTACCATATGGTAACATACCGTTAAAATCATACTTTTATAAAAAATAGTATATTTTTCTTCCATATTATGTTTATATATGTCCAATGCACATATAATATCCAATCAATATTTTTTTCCCATGAAAACCTAAAAGTGCGTAATAGAGGGTTAAATGACTCACCTTCATCCCACTGCGACGCGACCTTGGTTTGGTAGCGGCGCACGCAATTAACATATACTGCCGATATTGCTAACACTACTAATAATAATAGTACTAATACCCTATCCTACATTATTATAAATAAATATATTGGCCTATATTCTACAATACGTCATGGACTGTAAAACCTATATTACTACAGGACCGGCCTAAGGGAATTGGAGGCCCTAGGCGAAGTGAGTTTGGTGGCCCTAATTGCCCTAAATAAAATGTATTAGAAAAATAAAATAATAAATATGGAAAAATGATTGTGATTGTGCAAGGCCCCCATTAATGATTAAACCAATCGGAAACTGATATATATATATATCAAAATTGAATCTGAATATATATGATAAATGTATTGGCCTATGCCTATCCTGAGTATCCTATATCATATATCCAATACGCAATGGACCATGGACTATACTTATACCAGTGAGCTAGATAAAAATAACTCAGTGGACTGAACAGATTCTAAAATATAAACTTAAAATCAATATGAAAAACAATAAGGCTGGTACTGTTTTCTTATACTTATTCAGGTCAGATATAATCAACGTGAATTTACTTGATATTAGATGATATACATGATATAATGATGAATAATGCTCAAAGTTAACTTTGAGAATAGTTCACTGAATTCTCCCATCAACGTCGAGTCATTCATAGAATGCTGGGGACAACGTTCAACGTTATTCGCAGAATTCTGGGATAACGTTGAAAATTATTCGCAGAATTCTGGGGATAAAGCTTTCCTAATAATAATTAGCCTTTTTAAATACAGATTACAGAGTTTCGTCCAATTATGAATGAAAGTTAATAAATTTACTTAATAATATATACATTATATACAAAGTTGAGTGCACTGGAAGGCGCGAAGTTTTAATAGTTTTATAACAATAAGTGAATAACAACTAAATTGACTAAATCCATGGTCCATAGTCTAGCCCTAGCATTAAAATTAATAATTAATTAATTAATGATTAATCATTAACTAACGGTATGCAGTATGCAGGTTTAATTGATTACATTTTAAAAAAAAGATTTTATAGCATACTATTACTGATAGTTATTTATTATTAGTATTAGTATCTAAGTATACTTAGTATAGTTTTTAAGTTTAGTATAGTATAGTTTAGCCAGCTGGGAATACTTCTGAATACTGAAACTGAATTGAATAGACACTACGACTACGTCTTTTTATAAACTCAAATTGCTAGATTTGTGTTATCTATAAAAAATATATATTTTCGATTCTTCAATTGGTTGCCATATCTGATTTAAACTTTTAAATAATGAGCTACTTAGTTTAGGCTACTTACTTTAGCAGGACATATATCATATATCTCCCGGACGGAATTGTTTTCAAAATATGCCAAATAAGTCAGTGGCTATTGAGACGCTAACGTCTTAATAGCCCACAGGCTATTGAGACGCAAATGAATAAATAGATCATGTTTCTAAAATTCAAGAGCTACAAATAAGCCCTAATATTAAAGAGTTTTATAAATAAGTTTAAAAATTACAAATCTCATCGAGGTTTTCTGGTCGCATGGATAGAGCTGTGGACAGCTGAACTTGTGGTCCAGGGTTCGATTTTCATTGAGTAGCATTTTTTTCCATAACATAAATTGATAATTAATAATATTTTTTTCATGGTTTCTCCCTGACAGAATCACATTTTAGGTTTAGTGATATGTTTAAGGTTTTGGGTTAGGTTTAGTGATAGGTTTTAGTGTTTGGGTTAGGTTTAGTGATAGGTTTTAGGGTATGGGTTAGGTTTAGTGATAGGTTTTAGGGTTTTAGTTAGGTTTAGTGATAGGTAAAATAGGTTTTATGGTTTGGGTTAGGTTTAGTGATGGGTTTTAGGGTTTGGGTTATGTTTAGTGATATGTTTTAGGGTTTGGGTTAGGTTTAGTGATAGGTTTTAGTTTTAGTGTTAGTTAGGCATAGGTTTAAGGAAAGTTACTCCTTTCTTCAATTTTTTTATCCCCCTTTTTTTTATTTGCGTCTCAATAGTCTGTGGGCTATTAAGACGTTAGCGTCTCAATAGCCACTGCCAATAAATTATCCGGGTTATAAAATGATTTCATCCAGATTAAAATGAATTCTCCCCCATCCTTTAAAATAATGTCTCCCACAAAATTAATCCGCCCCACATAACCCTTTTATTACCAATCAAAATTATCACTAAAAAACAAGAATGGTAATAGTCACAAATGTTTATCTAATACTAATACATGTTTATAGTTTATGGTAGTGCGTAGATAGACATGATATATGATGAGGGTGAGGAGTGAGGACTATACCGTTTGACACAATCTCAGGGCGTGACAATTTTATATTTTTTTGTTAAATCCACTTAATTTACTTAATTTTACTTTAATTTTTAACAGCGTACTATATTTTAAGTCAACTTAAAAAGTTTTATTTTTATAAATTTACAAACCTTGGCTACTTGGATTTGTTAAATTTTCTTCTGGAAATTTTGTAAACGCTACTGGTGAAGGACGGTCAAAACATTTTCGAATTGTTCTATGCACACTTAAAATTTAAAAAATCGCAAATTTCGTTTAAGTCCTTACCATAGATGGTGCTCACAAATGTAAAGAATGAATTACATTACTTGTTCCAACACATCGGTGTCACGTTCTCATACTACTTTATCGTCTTTGTTTTTTAATTTAAAGCAATGAACTGTCCCCCAATCCTTGTAGTTCTCTTTTAAGCCTCTCTAAACCAGGGTAAAGTGCTCCAGGATTGGAAATTAGCTAACGTAACTCCACTCTTTAAGAAAGGGGGTAAATCAGACCCTGGTAATTACAGACCTGTATCACTTACTAGTATCACCTGTAAATTACTAGAACACATAATATATAGTAGAATAGTTAACCACCTTGACAAATATAATGCCCTGTGCCCATATCAACACGGCTTTAGAAAAAATAGATCATGTGAAACACAATTAATAGGTTTAATACTTCAATAAATAATAGACGAACTATCAAAAGGCTTAGACAATAATGATCAAATAGATACAATATTACTAGACTTCTCAAAAGCATTTGACAAAGTTCACCACCTTAGTTTACTTAAAAAACTTAACTACTTTGGAATCTCAAATGCCTTACATCACTGGATCCAAGACTTCCTTTTGGGCAGGGAGCAAACTGTAATAATTAATGGATCTAAATCTGCACCAATAAAGGTCAATTCAGGAGTTCCACAAGGAACTGTGCTAGGTCCCTTACTCTTTTTAATATATATAAGTGATTTACCAAACAACATCTCAACAGGAACAAAAGTTAGGTTATTTGCTGATGATTGTATAATCTATAGAACAATTAAATCAGAACAAGATAGCAAAATTTTACAAAAAGACCTAGATGAATTGATAAAATGGGAAACTAACTGGAGTATGAGTTTCCACCCAGAAAGTGTCAACTGTTAAGAGTAACAAAGAAAAAGAAACAAATAAATTCAAAATATTTCATTCATTGAAAGGAACTAAACCAAACTAAAGATGCAAAATTCTTAGGAGTCATAATAAATGAGAAATTATCATGGAATCCCCATGTCAATGAAGTTATTAAAAAATCAAACAAAACCTTAGGCTTTATAAAAATAAACTTTAACAAATGTAATAGAGATATAAAACTAAAATGCTTCCTCACTTTGGTGAGACCTGTACTAGAATATGCATCTTCTGTATGGGACACATCCACCAAAGAAAACATTGATAAACTAGAACAAATCCAAAAAAGAGCTGCCAGATTCATTACTGGAGAATATTCAAAACTGACTAGAATAACACCATTAGGGGCCGTCCATAAATTACGTCACGCTATTTTTGACCATTTTTAACTTCACTCCTCCCCCTGTCACAAACTGTCACAAATCTCGCCCCCCCCCTTAAAGTACGTCACACTTTCCAACAAAAATGTTGTTTTTTATTAACAAAATAATTAAAATTTAATATAAAACACCGTGACGTCACACATGGCCGGACCCCCCCCTCCCCCCTGTCACAAACTGTCACACTTTCGTACACCCCCTCCCCCCCTCTGGATCGTGACGTAGTTTATGGACGGCCCCTTAGTTAAATCATTAAACCTTGAAACACTAGAGGATAGAAGAACCAAGAGTAAAGCAGTAATCATTCATGAAGCAATTAACTCTAATTTAGAAATACAACACAAAGATAACTTAATACAACCCTCAGATAGACATAAGGATGTTTTTTTATCCTTCTTATTCCGTATGCAAGAACAAACTCATACAAATTTTCGTTCTTCCCGTCCGGAATTCGGGCGTGGAAAGGGTTGCCTGAAGAAACCAGGAGAGCCAACACTTTATCAACATTTAAAACTCTAATAAGAATGCAGGACTATACACAAACCATAGATAAGCGTAGGACGCAATATCTTATCTTATCTTATCTATACAGACGCTCCTTCTATGCAGAAGATAGTTGCGTCCACAGACCATGACAGATGATCTGTTGGCAAGTGATGCAGCATTCACAGGCCACGGCTTTGTGGGTTCCACGCATTACCCAGCCGCCTAACTACATGTAGTGTTAGGTACCCATTCGGAGCGGGGTGACTCAGGGACGCCCTAGGCCCCGGGAACAAACCCTTGCCTTCACACGGATTCGAACCCGTGACCATCGGTACGACAGTCCAGTGCGCTGCCACTCGACCACTAGGGCTGTGGAAATTATCAATAATCTTCTGTATAGAAGGAGCGTCTGAAACAGATAAGATAAGATAAGATAAGATGTCTGTTATTTTTAGAAATAAATCTGGCAATTAGCAATCCCTAAAAACGTGCGTTTCAGGGCATGCACACCCCACCCTGATTTAGGTTATGATTGTTGAATTTCAAATAATCATACACAAATGCATGTAGAAGAAATACAAAATATATAGTGTGTCATAAACGTTAACAAAACACTTATTTTTATTTTCAAATAAATAAGGGCAGGTTTCATTTTTACCCTGGAGACTTTATTATTAAAAGTCGAAAGTTTATTTATGGAGAGACATTATTTCCTGACACCGGAACAAAAGATCTAGCAATTTAAATTATTAACCAATCAGAAACCAATCGCTCCCTTCAACTTGTAAATTGAAATCAAGTTCATGCCAAAATTAATTTCAACCTTTTGTTTTTCGTTCAAGATTTTTTAAATAAAAACTATCATATTATTATATTATTAATTTTGATATTTTTTTTAACGAAAAGTTTAATTTCATATATTGTTAGTGTGCCACAATATGAACGCAGAAGAGCCGCGTTTGCCCACCTTTGCCGCCTTTGGTCTTGCTAAACTTGATTGCCTTGTCTGAGCAAAGAGTCAGAGATGAAACAGGAACGGTGGTCGTGACCTGAATCATGAATCAAAATGTCATTCTTGGAATTACTATTGAAGAATCCGAGTTGAATGTTAAGGAAATATTTCTTTAACACTAATAACATTATTATTATTATAGTTTTAATGTCATACGTAATTACCATTAATAACACTGATAAATTAATACTAAATACTAGGGCTGTGGAAATTATCGATTAATTAAACGATTAAAATTCGCTAAAAAATTTAATCGATTCAAATTAATTTGATGGATTACAACAATTCGATTAAAATTTAAGAAAACATTTCTAATGTTTTTTTTTCCAATTTATTATATTTTTTGTTACTATATTATATACTTTTCCCTCATATTATTATTATTTATTTAGACGTGCATACGTAAACAAAAAGGTTTTACTTATTTATTTCTTGCATAACAGAACGAATTTGCTTTGTTTCGTGAAATAATGAATCGCAACTTAACGGGATCTATATATGCGTTATAAAAATATAATTAATGGAAATTAATCAATTAATTTTGTTTTCAATTAATTGAACATTTTAAAAAAAATATCAGTTTCAAATACTTGTCTTATACTATGGCTAATACTTAAAATTAAAATTAATAGCCTACTCATTAGATATACTCTAATTACTAATTGTGAGTCTAATTCTGATACTAAAATACTATACTATTAAGATTACTTTAATTAAGTAATACTATTAATTATTAATACGAAAATTCATGCCAAATAAAAAGGGATAATACAAATAAAATTGATATCTAATTTGGTTTTCACCAATTGGACTTGAAATAAAAATAATAAATAAAAATTAATAGTAAAAGGACAGAGGCGTTGTTGCTATTGCTTTGGACACAATGTATAATATTTAAAAAAAAATAATTTTATAAACAATTCATCTTTTCAATATAAAATCTTGTTTCTGAAAAGTAGTATAGTATAATATTATTTTTATAATAAAATTACCGTTACAGTATTTTTATATGTGGAAATATTAATTTGGTAAATTATAAATCTTTAATTAACCACGTTGTATTAACTCGCTTTCGTTCCTGTTTGTCCAAGATTTTTTCAAATCTGCCAACGTATAATTGAATCACTTCTGATAATCCTACAGATCTGAAATTTTTACCACAGATAGATCTTGGATGACAATGCATTGTATCAAAATTTCAGATCGATCGAATGTACCGTTATTAAATTATTGAACTTATTAGTTTATCTATAGTCTATATATAAGCATCTGTACCGCCTGCTTTTGTTGACATCCGTGAGTTCACCCCGTGACCACATCACAATGTTTTTAAAACGTTGGGCGGGCGCTTGTGAGGTGTATGGTAAAAAAAAAGAGGTAAAAAAATATTTTAAAAAACCAGGTTGTTATAAGTGGACTAAAAAGAATAAAATAAATAGAAGTAAAAAAAAAGATTTTTAAAAACCACGTTTTTATAAGCGGACTAAAAAGAAGAAAATAAGTTAAAACTTATTAGTTCAAGTACTTCGATTTAATATGACTAAAAACGTGGGGCGGGTGTTTGGTATAAAATTAAAGATTTCTAATTTAGAAGGCAAAAGAGAGATCTATAGTGAGAGAATGAGTGAACCGCATATGTTATACCTCATAAGCGCCGCCCCACTCGTAATTATAAGAACTGTGTGTCAATCTCTGTCCACATACAACAATTTATCAAGCATATTACTATGGTTATGATATTTTATATGTGCATTGTGTCTCCGAAGTACAATGATTGAGGAGAGTACACAAGAAAATGTTACAAGAAATCTTTATTTTTGTAGACAGAAATTGAAAGGAAATTGAAGTGTGTGCGAATAATTTATTTTGTCATTTTTAGTGTATTGAAATAAAAGCGTGTTTTAAAAAATCCTATTTTTACCCTTCTTTTAAAAATTTGAATTTATCCCAAATGCTTATTGTTTCATCTTATTACCTTATATAGCCAATTATTAGCATAAAAATAAATGCTAAACCAACTAAATTAATGTACCGAAAATCTCGCTTGTTAAATAAAAATATATAATAAATAAGTGAATATATGAATGTGATTTCTTCAGTCTTCATCTTGAAAAATGGAAGGTTCAAAATATGTATCTTTGTTAAACTATACAACAATAACCTTTACAAAAATATTGTATGTTTTTTTAGTGCATCTTAATGTAATCGTTTCAGTTATAAATAGCAAATCAAAAATTGATAGCATAGCCTACGCCATGAACAACATTATCAAAAACTTATGGCAAAATCCTCAATAATTTGGTGGGGCACAAGATAGTGTTGTGCATATGCTACTTTAAAAAAAAAGCTTTTTGCCGAAAAGTTTATTGTTCTGTGACATCTTGTCAGATCCATATATATCCTGTTTAAATAACACATATTTATTTTAATAGAACCATACAAATATTATCCGGATAATTTCACACATCATCAAAATGTTAAAGTTAAAGCTTAAGCTTTGACATTTAAATAAAGATTATTTTTTTTCTTCTGAAAAATATATATATACTGGTATTTGGTATTTCTGCTTTTCATTTAATGTAAGAAATATTTTTTTTAAATACTGTTATTTTGTTACTGTAACCTTTCGTAACATTTAATTAAATTAAAATTACCACAAGAGTTCATGTCACTAACTAATGACTTAGGGGCTGTCCATTTGACGTCACGCACCAGGGGGGGGAGGGAGGGGGGTCACACTTTTGTGACGAGGGGGAGGGAGGGGTGTTGAAGAAATGTGACGTCACATGAAAAGGGTAACTTTAAATAAAACTTCTACTGTAATATTTGGTCGCTTACAATTTATTTAATGATTTTTTGTTAATTTTTTTTTAAAAACCATCAGTGCTTCTCAAAGTGCCAAAGAAATGCAATATCGGTAGGCCATCAAACGCCGGTTGGCGTAAGTTAACAAGAAATGAAAATTAAAGCTAATTATAATCCTTCAGTTTGAGAACTCATAAGAGAACGTATAAAAGCGTCGTTTGATGTTGACATCAAAGCATTTGTGATGTAGCCGCAGCTCCGTTTGGTTTTCTTACGGTAGGAGTCGCCGAACTTTTTTGCCCGTTACCCCAAAATACAAGTTTATGTGTGCGTCCCCCCCCCAGACTCAAGATCCTGCCCTCATGACTCGGGCAGGGATTTGAGGGAGCGTCCTTAGCCCCCCCCCCGGTGAGTTTTACAAGCATGATAAGTGTCTAAAGAATTATATGAATAGGATTATGTGTAGATATTTTAAGTCAAAACGACACGGAATATCAATTTTTATATTTTATTATTTTATTTTTTTATTTTTTTATGGGGGGGGGATCTGTATGCTACAATTATAAACGTTTTAAGCTTGATATAATTGTTCGATTGGTTTTGGGTCTAACGCCCCTGGCCATTCTAGATATAATAGTATTCATTAACGTTTTTGAATGCATCAAATTATTGACATCGCAATTCGAGATTAGCACAAAATGAGGTGACCAGATTTTCCGGGGGGCAAAGCGGGACGGGGCCCCTCGGACGGGGGATGGGGACCAGGTTTCTGTAGCAAAAAATCGGGACGTCTGGTCACTTGAGCGGGATATGAAATCTGAAATCGGGACGTCTGGTCACCTTACGCGTCGGGATCACCAAGTCACGGGAAGGCCGTATCATGGAGTAAAATGTAAATAACCACAGGAATCGACGCACCAACTGGCTTAGCTAATAATAAAGTAATTTAAATTTATAAAAATATCACCGTTTTGAATATTTAATTAAATTTAAGTAAATATTAAGTCATTCGTACCCAAAATCTAAATAAAACTAATTGTATTTAAAGTATTGAAAAAAGCGGGACAAACGGGCGTCCCGCCGGGACAAGCGAGGGTCAGCGGGACATGAGGTCTGAAATCGGGACTGTCCGGCCTAAATCGGGACGCCTGGTCACCTTACACAAAACAACTTTTCTTCTTAGCTCAGTTTTTAAGGCATTAATTTTAAATATCATAGAAAGGATGGTTGATACAGTGAAGTCATGTGGATTAAGATTATTGTCACTCGTGTCAATATAAATGAAAGTAGGGTGGATTTAGGTGTCTTCGTATAGTACGTAGGTAAGAAATCTACATAGTAGTCAAATTTAAAAGATGCATCTTCTGAAAGGAACTGGTTCAATAGTGGACATATGTTCGAAGCGTAAAAGTACAAATTACGGTACACATGACGTATTTTAATATATCTAGTGAATCTAGTGGATAGAAAATGAGGTGGGTTTTTGTTGTTGTTGTTTTTTTATGTTTTTGTTTTTGTCTTTTTTTTTGGGGGGGGGGTTCAAAGCATTGTGACGTATTTTTGGAGGGGGTCTAACTTTTTGTGACGACGCGTGACGAGGGGGGGAGGGGGTGAAAAATCGGCCAAAATAGCGTGACGTCATTTATGGACGGCCCCTTATTACATGTAGTAATAATGTTACATTTATATTATAATTATATTATTATTATAATTATAACCATTGCTAGAAGATTGTTGCACATGACATATTTTTTAAGTATAAAAGGAGCGTCTGTATAGATAAGACAAGTTTTAGTGAGCTTGAATTAATATATAAATAGAATTATTGTAAATTAAAATAAGTGATTAAGTAGCAAGGATTTAAGCTTTAAATTAAGCTGTCTTATAAATCATTAACCATGATAGTGATTTGATTCTAGTATACGATAGTAATAATGGAGCAAAAATATAAATCAGGTCCATACATGCCCAGTTTGAATAACATATATTTATTTATCTATAAGCCTGATTGCAGTCTCACCCAAACTTTGTACGGTTCTGTTATTAGGAATTGTCTTAGTCCCATATTTGAGAGAATATACTTGGCCTTAGAGCCTAATCATACAGTTAATGAAGTGAGAAAGTGACACAAAATTTAGATATGGTTTGTGAAGTATTCATTTTTTAAGACAAAGTAAAAAACTTAGATTTAAAATTCTCAATTCTATTTTTGCAGATAATCATGCCTAACTACTTTTCAAGCTACATGGATCTGGCTTTAACAACTGGAGTTCAAACAATGGTTTTCCAACGACAAGTTAAAAAGAAAAAGTGCATTTATTTGCTGTAAATCTATTATATTCAATCAGTGGGCAGAACAGCATTTGTCACCCACATAAAAAAAGGATAAAATCATGAAGATAACTCACAAAATTAGATAGGCTTGAGACAATGTAAACTAACTTTTGCTCATAAAAAACTATGAAATATAGATACGCCAACTAATTTACAAATATTGCAAAAGTCACTTTTAATGTTGTTAGACAGAACTTTAGACCCCTGATCGAAGCAATTGTATTGACGAATTTCGTATTATCTTTATATATCACGCAAGAAGATATTGTGTGGTTATTTTGGCTTCCTTTTTGTCTACCTCATCTATCCAAATCTGGAGAGGTCACCTGAGTTCGCTTCAAGACTTAGGCACAACACGTGGAACGGCAGTTACCGGTTATAAGCCATTGCTCAATTTGCGTAGAGCTAGGCGCCAGGGATCGTTCCAGGCGGTGGGAGTGATAACCATGTTGACTGATCATCTACCGAACACGTTATTGGAAAAATGAAATTGCACAATTTAATATAGCTTAGGGGTAACTAAAATGTCTTGTTTTTGTTACTTCAGTTGAAGAAGTCTGTCCATATGTTGAAATCTGCTGCTTTAAACCTGTAGAAAAACCTCAGCCATACAGCAGCTAAATATCTTCTGGAAGATTCCAAGTAATATTCAGGCAGTAAGAGATTCTTGTAAAGATATCTTGAAATGAGTTTAATTCAGTCATGAGACATGAGCAGATGATTTGATTCACTGGCAAAAGCAAGCTAACCACCTCTAGTGAGAGTGAAACATCTTAATCCATTTGGATCCTGAGAAAACTCTGTTCAATACCTCAGTCTGCTTAACACATGGCTTTGCTTCGGCTCTTGTAATATGAACATTGATTTTAAGTGGTAACATCAAAAAACAATTCAATGGACAGTGTAGTGTTTCCAATAGAAAATGGGTCTTTTTTAAATCATTTATATTAACTCGTGGTGTCTGAGCCCTTGATTGCTTGTTTGCCGAAAAAAACTTTGGATCGATTTTTAACCCACTTCCTCGTAAGCTAGCAAGCTGAATTTTTTCAGGCAGACTTGTTCCGATGATAAAAACAAAGTATAGAAATTTCAGATCGATCGCATGTACTATAATAAAATTATTGAATTTTAGATTATTTTATTGATCTCTATGTATCATATTAATTTTTGTGCTAGAGTGTCGCGGTGCGTATTATAATAAATTATATTGAACGACCTTTTTAATACTTTCCTTTTGCGCGATTCGGTGCATATTTTATTGACGATACTTTTTATAAAATATTCCTGATCTGTGCGCATTATATTAAACATGATTTACGAGATATAACTACAATTTTGTATTTTTGAGTTGTCTTGCGCTGCGTATTATAATGAACATTATTTTAGTTATGTCTCGTATATAAAGGATTTATAGTCAACAACTTGGTTTTTTACGGGTTTTTAAAAATCTAAAATCCAACTTATGTGTTGTATACTTGTGTCAAGTTAGTTAGCTATTGCAAAACACATTTTTAAGATGTGGAGAAAAAAAACCAAGACAGGGCTTTACAAAACGTATTTGTTCGGAAAGTTCAACCATTTTATGCTGCATAGTTCTTGAGTTGAATTTTTCCCATAATCAAAGTTATCATTATAGTATAGAGAAATTAAATCAACATTACTGCCAGATCGATGGTTCATAAAAACATGTTTATTTAATTTATTTTCCCATTATTTTTGGTCAAAAGTAAATAATAGTATAACCTCCCTTTGCTAAACGTTTGGGTTTTCATTGTTAAAGTTTAAATCGGGTGTGTTTTACAGTGGCGAAGCTAGAACTTTTGCCGCCCGGGGCGGTCTCCAATGTGCCGCCCTTTTTAGGGAATGTCCATAAATGACGTCACGCACCTGGGGGGGGTGGGGGTTTGAGAAATGTGACATCACGTCAAAACGCACAACTTTAAATAAAGGTTCCACTTAAATATTGATTACTGACACTTTATTTAATGACGTGTACGTAAAACTCGTGTTACGATATTACTGTGCAGCCTTTATGGACGCAAATTAGTCGATTATATGATGGTTTTTATAAATTAATATTAAACATGAATAAATCATTTTAATTGAAACGAAGTACAGGTGGGGAACATGTTTACCATTGCATGCCATATTTATGTAAGCTGTAATAAAAGAGGCCGCATAAGATGATATACCTATAAATACACATTTATAAAAATACACTATATATTTTTAAAGGCACCAAGAAAGTTACTGAGGTTGCAGGCCCCCCCCCCAATGAGACAAAACATATTCCAAATGTACACCCAAAAATCAAAAACATTATCAATTACTATTCTTTTATTTTATATTTATAAATAAATGATTTTTTTTACAAACAAAGAAATTGTATACATTAGTAGTATGAAATCATATTTTTACATTTACTTTCCTAACTTTCAAAATAGAAAAATCGTGTATTATGCTATCAAAATTTAAATTATTTGTAATGTCTTGTTCTATGGACAATATTGGAAGATTTTGTTGTCTAAAATCGCTCATTGTGGAACGAAGATAATTTTTATCAACTTCACTTTGGAGAAGCTCATCTCACAACTAGCGACACTGATAGCAATTGTTGAAAAAAATCATAGCAAAATTACAATGCTGGGTACCGAATATTCCAATCTTACTGTTGAATAAATTTTAATAGATCAAGGGGGGCCTTTTCCCCTATTTTAACTATAATGCATATTCTTGTAGTTAGGTACATCCATAAAAATCTGGAACCTTTTTCTTTCAGTATTTAACTGTTCTTTATCAATGTCAATAAGGTAAATTAATTGGATGTTCAGATGCTTCATTTAGTAGGTTACATGGTATTATATACGAATATTTTCTTGCAAGGACTTGCAACTCATCAAAGCTTTATTTTGTATTTCCTGTTATAATTCCATCCATGGATAAAAACCTTTCCTGTTGTACTGCTCGTTCTAAAGATAGAACCGCGTCTTCTTAATTTTCACCACTCACATTTTTTCCTTCTAACTCAGCGTTCAGTTGATATCTCCAACTCATCGCAAATTGTTTGACTGATATAACAGCGTTTTTTATTAGCACATCTCCTTGTTCCACGCAATTGGTTTGCATACATTTTAAAAATGACGGGTGCCCATAAATTGAGATAACATAGAAAAATAAAAGGATTGCATTGAATTGAGTAAAATTTAGGCATCTTAACTCGTTTTACTAGTTTTTTCTTCATATGTCAATTAAAAAATATGTCTTTTTCGAAATTATTTATGCCTGTTGTGGTGTTTATTAACGGAGAAATTTGAATATTTTCATGTTCTTGCCATAAATCTTAATAATTTTTCCATAAAAAAGACGAATTACAATTATTTACACATTACTTTAATTAGATAGGCGTAACATTTTTAATGAATAACAGTATTTTAATGAAAAACATAAGTTATTTGTGTTACTTTAATGCAATAAAAAAAAATAATTTTTTAGTAACGTACCTTACAATAATTTTCTTAAAATTCAAACAGTAATATAAATTACCCATATTTTATATAAATTACTACTTGCAAGTTAAACACTATATTTGAACCAACATGAATTGTAGGTACGTTTCGCGCATCATTCTGCGAATGTCGAAATTCCACACAAAAACCATCGTGACGATATTAATAGCACATTTTTAGGCCAAGCGGTGATGTGTTTTTGTGTAGTTTTCATATAAAAGCGTCATCTGGTCGTATACCGCTTAAATTTCCAAACGAATCCATACCTTTTTTTGAGTAATTTTAAATTTTTGCTTTACTTATAACATGCACACATCAACTATGTAATCAAACAAATGTTGTGGGAATCCGTTAATTAGGACTAGAAATTACTTATATTTTTGTATATTTTTGTTTCACCTTGGTTTTCCCCCTTCAAAAGAAAAAGGGTGGTTGTCGGAATGGGTTGCACTTTTCAAATGCCCAAAAATGCCGCCCCTAAATGTGTGCTGCCCGGGGAGGACCACCCCAACCGCCCCCCCTCTAGCTACGCATCTTGTTGTTTAGATGGTCTTAGGGGCCGTCCATAATTTAAAGTAAAGTACGTCACGCTATTTCTGATCATTTGTAACTCCCCCCATGTCACAAATCTAGGACCCCGCTAAAGTACGTCACACTTTCGAACAAAAAATTGTTTTTTTTATTAGCAAATAATTAAAATTTAATATAAAACAGCTTGACGTCACACATGGCTGGACCCCGCTCCCCCCTGTCACAAACTGTCACACTTTCTTACACCCCGTCCCCCTCTAGAGCTTGACGTACTTTATGGACGGCCCTTTTTCTGTAGCCCATCTAGTTTGTAGTGATTGAGGTTATAAAAGAAGCAGATATTAAAAGCTTAAAAAGGGATATTGTTTTCAGAATGATTAATGTGGGATCCTGTTTTAGTAATTGGTGCCAGGTATGAAAGTGACAAATAAATTTGACAATTAATTAATTGTATGGTTGCGGAAATTGACGATTAATTTCTCGATGAATCTTAATAAAATTTAAACGATTAAATACTTTTTTAAAGATTATTCGACCCCTCACTTAAAAATTATTGGAAGTCAAAAAGTAAAAAAAAACAATAATGATACAAAATAGTGGCCGATAAATAATACATTTCCTGATGATTACACGAACATTTTGGTTTTAAACTATTGACTGACAGAAATGTTGATAAAGTTTGCCTATCATGGTTCTAACACTTCGCCTACTTAGCAAAACAAATGAAAAGCGTTTTAAGCTAATGGCAGTAATGTAGTCTGACTCAGAGACAGAAAATGACGACAGCTCTTCTGATGAATTGCTGCGTTACAAAATGGAGATGAAAGTTCCTGAATCCATTAACCCTCTACAACGGTGAAAACTTAATGAACACCGATATCCGATAACGTCAGTCCTTGCCAAGACCTTTTGTGCATACCAGTTACCTCAGTTCCATGTGAATGATTGTTCAGCTCGGCTGGTTATATTGTCAATTAGACCCGCTCATCACTTGAACCAAATAATTTCAAAACACTTGTTTTTTTGATAGTTTGTTAAAAGATGACATACAAAGGAGACATGCCAGTTAAATTTAGATTTTCAACAAGAAGTTTAATAAGTGTTATTTATGACATCATTCATTTTAATTTTTGGCTTTACTCTTATTTAACGATTAATTAATTGTTAACATTTCAAAAGTTAACGATTAAATTTAAATTAATCGTTAACAGCCCTAATTAATTGATGAAAATTTGCATCAACCCCAGCTAAAACTCACCGTTGTTAATACTGTTCCACCTTTAAATAGTGTTGATTCTAACTGGAAATCGGCTAATTTTGACATGAAAACTGGGTGCTATTTCTGATTTTTACCTAATAGTTTTGTAGCTTGTGACTCATAAGTAAGTTAACTGGTCTGTTTACTTAAAGCTGGAGACATGCACCATTGATAACCATGTTGTTTTAGTCAATGAGTAAACTACCTACAGCATTATTAGCAAATCTCAGGTATATTTGTTGTGATTTGTACTGGAATACACTTCATAAAAAAAAATTTTGTTACATTTTTTTACACACGAGCAACAAAGCCCATCCAAGGACGTTCCGCCACCGTTCGGTGGCATGTAGTAACTAACCTCCAACAGACGTCTCGATCGGATACATGTGCATCACGTCAAAAATACTATTCATTATAGTTCAAATAAATAACTCTTAAAAACAATGCTTTTACTATAAATCCCTACGCGCATACTCAAAATAAAGTCTTGGAAGAAACACTGCACCAAAAATAACTCGTCTTGAACGTCCGCGTAAACGTGTTCGATATGATTGGCTGTAGGAGTCATATGTGTTTGAGGGACCAACTGCTATTGATGACCGCACACAACATACAGGCTTGGATTAACCATTAGGCAAACAAGGCACGTGCCTTGGGCACCAAGCGTTTGGAGGGCACCAAAACTCCTCAAGATACATTTGTATATTGTCCATAATCGACATGACGCTAGCAAATCGCAAATGTAATATTAAATCGCACAGGGGCGGATTAAATTTAAGGCTGATTGGACTAAAACCAAGGCCCCCAATGATTTAAGACTAAATTAAGGGACCCCAAACTTATTAAATTGTATAATAAATTGGCTTGATAGGGCCCCAGGTGGAATTGCAGACAGGGGCTCCATGCCATCTTAATCCACCCATGAAATCGCTTTTAAAGGTACAAATGAAAAATTTGGATATTTACAAAATTGAATTTTTCTAGGGTTGCTGGAGTTGGTCAGTCAGTTTGATCCATTTTTAGCATCACACATTGCGAAATAAGGAAATTCTGGAAAAGGAAATCCTTCTTATGTATCCCAAACTATATGTAAAGAACTGATTAAAACTATGTCTCCAAAAGTCCATCAAGTAATTATAGATGATGTAAAGGCCTCCAATGTCATGTCCCCAATGTTATTTGGAATAGCAATTGATTGGGTCATGCGAAAATGCATGGATGCCGGATTAGGCATCAAATAGACCGAAAACAATACTTTGGAAGACCTTGACTTTGCAGATGACCTGGCTCTTATAAGCTCAACGCATCTGAACAACCCAAGAAAAAACTGATCGTCTCCAGCACTTTTCAAATCAAATTGGTCTTCAAATCAACACAACCAAAACAAAAGTCATGGACCTCACCATCCAACCAAATGATATTATACTTAATGACCAAACCATAGAGAAAGTAACCAACTTCACTTACGTAGGAAGCAAAATGTCATATGATGGAGATGCAACATCAGAGATAACGACTCGAATTGCGTTGGCGTCAAGTGCTTTTAACAAACTTACAAATATTTGGAGATCAAAGACACTTAGCAAACATATAAAACTTAGGCTTTTCAACTCTTGCGTAATCCCTGTACTAACATATGGATGTGAAAGCTGGAAATCCACTCAAGCTATAGAAAAGAAATTAGTTGCCTTCGAGAACAAATGCCTCCGAAAAATTTTGAATATAAAATGGAGTGATTTTAAATCAAATGAAACAATAAGAGAAGAAACCAACCAAGAATATGTGTCAACCTTTATAAGGAGAAGGCGTTGGAATTATATCGGTCATGTTCTTCGAATGGACGAGAGAAGACTACCACGGCAGGCCTTCATATGGACACCAAAAGGCAAAAGAAAACAAGGAAGACCAAAGAAACCCTACGTAGAACAATCAAAAGAGAAAGCTCAACCATGGGTCTAAGAAATAATCAAGACCTAATACAATTGGCGACGGATCGTCGTAAATGGAAATCAATGACTTCTGCCCTATGTGCCGTCTTCGGCCCGAGAGGAACTAACTAACTAAAGGCCTCAGGTTTTTTCAGCTTGTCAATACCCGATATTTCACTTATAGATTAGTTAAGCGTTGTTCTTCGATATGTGGTAGATGGAGAACCAATTGCGCGTTTTTTACGTTCTTGGAGCTGCAAAGTCACACCGGTGAAGGTATGGCTAAGAAAGAGTTGCAGTACTTAAATGACGTTTGCAAGATTGGTTTTGCGAAATGCGGAGGTCAGTCCCGGATAATCCAGGTAATAAGTCTTGGTATTACAAGGGCATGCAGAACAAAATTCTAGAGGAAAATTAGTTTTCTATCTACATACCCTGTGCTACCCATTCACTAAATCTGGTAGGCAGAAGTGCAGCTGACTTGTTTAGAGGCAGTAAACTTCATCCATACAGTGCAACTGATCGATACTGTTTTCTCAGCTTCAATCAACAGATGGAAGATTTTAAAAGGGTGCTTTGTGGACTGAACGCTGGTAAACTCTCTTTCCGATTCCAGATGGGAAGCACATGCTTTTGGAACTAAAGCTATTCTAAAGTCGCATCCTCAAATTATAGAAGCGTTAGAGTATGTTTACAATAAGACCTGTCACAGAAGGGGGACACCAGAAGAGAAGCAGACAAAAATTGCAAAGAAGATACAAGAATTAGAATTTGCTCTCACGCTTGTCTGTTGGGAAGAAGTGTTACATTTCCACAGATTCAGTCAAGCTCTACAAAATGAGCACGCGAACTTGAAAACGTGTGCTGATTTTTATTCTTCACTAGCAGATCACTTGCACGAAAGACAGTGGTCATTGATGGTGATGCCCCTGATTTATCTCTGAAAGCCAGAGACAAATTTCGTATATTCGCTTTTTAAGCCATTGTTGACAAACTTGACACAGAGATGGGTAGAGGAGGATAGGTATATAATGATATAGCGTTACATTTCTTGTCTGGTGGATGTACCACAAACATCTCAGAGTTATATAGGACTAATAAATGCTCATCCTGAAGATCTAAACAATAATTTATATACTGAACTACAAAAGTTACACTCATATATTCGCCACAAGTTTCGTGCATCAAAATCTGAAAACAACACGTTGAGTCATGCAGAATTATACAAAGTAATAGAGACAACGTCCAGTTTGCTTTAACAATGTAGAAATGGACTTGCGCATATTTTTAACATTAATGTTTACGAACGTTTTAACTGAGCGCCCTTTTTCTCAGTTAAAACGTACAAAAACTCCAAGTAGATCGATAATGAAATAAGAAAGTCTTGATTCCTTATCTTTGCTGATGATTGAGACAGACATTTTGCGCAAAATTAACTTTGATGATGTACTTTGCCAGATGTTAATCTAGAATAAAGAACTTTAAAATGTAAAGGTTTGCTTTCTCTGACTTTCTCATTTATTAAAAAAATTTACAGTATGTTTGTCTATTATTATTACAAAATTAATTAAACAATACTTTTAATAGAGAAGTAACTTATTGTAGGTTTTATTTGAGTGATACTGGTACAAACATATGTGTTAACGGCGGCATCACTAGGGTGGATGTCATCTAGTTCGCTAGATCATGGGGTCACCCCCTCACAACTTACCCCATAGACCTCCTCCGAATATGCCAAAAACAAATAACGAGGCATACATAATTTTACCGTTTGGTATCACCCCGTGCGGTCTGCACCTCCCGCAATCCCTTGTTACGCCCCTGTGTGTTAACAACTGTTTTGTTTGTTAGTTTGTTTGCTTAATATTGAACATACCAGCGGTCAGTGGGGGATTGGGGCAGAAAGGGGCACCCATGTGGGTTTGTGCCTCGGGCACCAAGATGGCATAATCCGGCCCTGACAACATAACCTTTTATTATATAGGATTTTACTTTGTCTTTAAAAAAAATCATGCATTATTCTTTTATTCCATACCATTACAAAACTTAACATTTTATTATAAAAAACAAGAAAGTTATAAAGGTTTAAAGTCAAAATTAGTAGGCAAATAAAAAACACATTAATTTTCTACATTTTTTACTTCAAAATTGAGATTTATTTGTAACAGGTGTTAAGAATTTTTTTTTCATTTTTACTAAATATACCATGATGTGACTTAGTGAAAAGTTCACAAAAGGCATTTATGCATTATTTGAAAGTGTTATTTACATCCGCTTGTTCATTCAAATAATTCATTAATTAAAACAGACATGTAGTTGTGAGGAAGTGTTTATTATAATTTTTTAAACCGCTGTTTACTTAACAAAGGTTTCAGAAATAGATATACAACCCTTTAATTACATCTCAACAGTAAACGGCTGTATGTGAAACATTCTAAATAAAGGGTCATGAACAATTTTAGGGACTAAAAGCCAGAAACTATGGTTTAGACGCGTTGGCAGCGCGCTCGACTGGCGTACCGATGGTCACGGGTTCGAATCCATGTGAAGGCAGGGCGTCCCTGAGTCACCCAGCTCCGAATGTGTACCTAACACTAGTTAGGCGACTGGGTAATGCGTGGAACCGTCATAGCCGTGGCATGTGATCGCTGCATCACATGCCAACGGATCATTTGTCATGTTCTGTGGACGACATTATCTTCTGTATAGTAGGAGCGTCTGTATAGATAAGATAAGATAAGTATTTCACCTAATAAACGTAGGAAATATTGACAATGCATATTAAATACCGTTTGCAGCTCTAACTCTAACCATGTAAGTAGGAGGGCTCTTGAGCTGTAGTACACATTATGTGAGCTTTTTTGTTCTCCTGTGCTGTAGTACACAGCATTTGAGCTATAATTATCTTGTCATTAGCAAAGTTACAGTCGGGATCAGGGCCGCTGTTGCAAAATAAATCCTCCCCCATACAGAGTCTCCCCCCGGAGACTCTGTTTTAAAACAAATCCTCCGGGGGGTGAAAATGTTTTCCTCCCGATTAAAATAATTTCGCCCCTACCCTGTAAAATATTGTCTCCCCCAAAATAAATTCGCCCCCATCATACTTTCGACATAAAACAAAGAGATCATTAAAAATCAAAAGAATAAAGAATACTTACTTGTGTATTGCTGTAATATTCACACATGTTTAATGTAATACTATTTATGGTAGTGGCGTAGATATAGAGAGATAAGAGGGGGGTGCGGTCCATACCGTTTGACACCACTCAGGGGCGTGACATAATATTCAAACATGTTTACTGTAATACTAGTTATTGTAGTGGCGTAGAAATAGAGAGATAAGAGGGGGTAGCGGACCATACCGTTTGACACCTCTCAGGGGCGTGACATAATATTCACACGTGTTTACTGTAATACTGTTTATTGTAGTGGCGTAGAAATAGAGAGATAAGAGGGGGGTGTGGACCATACCGTTTGACACCTCTCATGGGCGTGACATAATATTCACACATGTTTACTGTAATACTATTTATGGTAGTGGCGTAGATATAGAGAGATAAGAGGGGGAGCGGACGATACCATTTGACACTTCTCAGGGGCGTGATATAATTTGAAAAATTACTTAATTACTTGATTTTTTCCCGCTGTACAAATTGACGCACAGGCAGTTTTGGGGTGTAAAAAGGCAGTTGTTTTGTTTCATAAAGCATTGATTATGTCTTTATAGGCATGGGTTTGTGTTGTTACTATAAATAGTAAGTTTGTACAACGTCGTATGTTCAGACGATGAGAAGGTTTCTTAATATCTAGAGTCGGGGGGAAAGTGTGGGAGTGACCCAATTAAGTAACCGCACGGAGGGAACAAAAATCGGGCTACGACACTGAAATGTTTAACTTATGACCTGATTATAAAGTCTTTTTTTTTAAAAACTCTGTGGGCTATGCATTGTTATTGTGAGACGCAGAGGCGAGGCGTCAATGGAGGTGGGGGGGGGGTACTGGTGGTGCTGACTGCACTAGCTGACACTATCACAAGGGGTAAAACAAAATCTAAAATTAAGTTTGTTCCCGTTATTTGGCACTGGAAGACTCGGAGGAGGACTATGGGTTTAGTCGTGAGGGGGTGACATATTGAGCTTATATACATATATATATATATAATATATATATATATATATATATATATATATATATATATATATATATATGTGTGTGTGTGTGTGTGTGTGTGTGTGTTAGATATTACAAATGCTTTGTACGGAATAAATGTGATTTCAGTTTCAGTTACTTTTATTTAGTCAAAAGTTTGCGTACACACACAGACATAGATTTGTAAAATTAAATTATTTTGTAAACATTCAGAAATACAGCGCAATTATTGAACCTTATTTTTATAACATCACCATGCACGAATAGATTATCTCATATCACGATTGTGAAATTATCTTTTACTGTACACGTGTATTATTTTTCTTTATGAATTTGAATTTTTAAATGCCACAACAGTTTTAAATACAACGAATATATAAAAATTTCAAAGCATTTTACATATGTTACAAAAAATTTAGACGTTGGCTCCAATAATCATGACTAAAATTAAATTTTCTGCCTAAAATTTATACCGCCCCTTTCTAGAGTGTCTAAACTAATTATGACATTATGGACTGGGCAGCCCAATCTAGAGTTGTGTCCATAAGAGAAAAAATAATTAAGAAAATTGTATCTATCCGTTAACATATTTTACAAAGTCTTTAAATGATACTTTGATTTTACTATTTATATTGCTAGATATTCTAAAATATTAGAAAGCTTTAGGAGATAAAAAAAAGAGTATTAACACAAGAGAATCACAACTACATGTTATTATTTTCATTTTAGTAGGTATAAAATACTTCGAGGATAACAATTAAGCTACAATTGCAAATCGCATAGTGAGAAAAGATTCTTTTAAAAAAATGATGAATACTTTCATTACAAAAACTAGTACATGTATTGCAAAATTTATCTTTCAAATATTAAAAAAAAATTATTAAATAAAATATTAAACATACATGCATACATACATAACATACATACATGCATACATGCATGTATACATGCTTACATACATACATACATACATACATACATACATACATACATACATACATACATACATACATACATACATACATACATACATACATACATACATACATACATACATACATACATACATACATACATACATACATACATACATACATACATACATACATACATACATACATACATACATACATACATACATACATACATACATACATACATACATACATACATACATACATACATACATACATACATACATACATACATACATACATACATACATACATACATACATACATACATACATACATACATACATACATACATACATACATACATACATACATACTAACTGCATTTTGTAACTTTAAGATAGACGTATGAAACATAGGAAATTAATATAATTTAAATATATTTTATTTGATCGAAATTTCTCTCTAAATTTACTTTTATGTGGAATTCCGCTTCACGCTATATATATAAATATATTTAATTACTGTAATGTAATTTATAGAAAATAGTAGTAACCAATTTGCATTTTACAAGTAAAGGGAGTTGTAGCCGTCTGTTTTTGAGGAAGTATATATGATCTAGCAGAGATTCTTTATATTTATAGGATTTATTAATTTAAATAACACGCCCTGTTGAAATTTTGAAATAGGCAGTATATATAAATAATGGATTAAAACTTTAAAACATGTAGAACTGTTAGTAAGCTCTAAAATAATCATAAATTAAATAATATTCTCGTCAATATAGAGAATGTATAAACAGCCTACTATTAAGTTCTAATAATACGCTGAATATGCTTCCAAGATTTGCCTAAATCTAGTATATAATTAAATATTTATTTGAATATATGCTGGTAGTTCATAAATAGCATTTATTTTTAAAAAATACTTCACCACGAATATAATGCATATTATTATTTTCAGCTTCACTGAAATTTATATAAAACTGCCAAAAATATATAACACAATGATAACAATTCAACTGCCTGAAATTTAATTTGTATAACGTGTATTAAATGTATTTTTCAGCACATTCCATCTCCACCCTGTGAAGAAATTATTGTAGGAAAATGGGTTCAACTCAGTCCACGGAAGGAAAATACAATTTTATTTTGATTGGTAAAACTGGAAATGGAAAAAGTTGCTCTGGCAACGCAATTGTTGGTAGAGAATGTTTCTTTAGTCATTTTTCCCCAACACGTGCCTTTACAAAGACCATTAAAGGCTGCAAGATAGAGCGTTGGGACAAAAACATTAATATAATTGATACACCTGGTCTTAAGGATCCAGATCTGGATGACCTTGAAAATGTTGAGTTTGCGAGAAATAATATGACAAAAGCACTTAAATTATTTTCCGACGGCGTTCATGCATTTCTAATTGTGCTGAATGTTTCAAATCCTTTTACGCAAGAAGAGAATGAGGTGATATATATTTTAACTGAAACATTTGGTGCAGAAATGTACAGTAACACTGTATTAATTTTTACACATGGAGACAATTTTGATGCTGAAAGAAATATTACAAGGCCTGAAGAGAGTCAAGAAAAATTTGCTTCCTGGTGCCGAGAAAGGGATGGGCATCTAAAAACACTGCTAAATAATTGTAATTTTAGGGCTGTGCTATTTCATAACAAAGCATATGATAAAAAAAACAGAGACGTTGAAATGTTAACGCTATTAGAAAAATCCGAAGAGATAAGAAAGCAATATACTAAAGATCATTTCGACAAAAATAAAACCCGAAGATCGATGATATTTTTAAATAATTATCTCTATGAGTTAAAACAGAAAATAATTGATGAATTGGATGTCCTGAAAAACGAATATCGTCTACTTACATCCCAAAAGGAGGTTTTGAATGAAAGTGTCAAGAAACTTTGGGATAAAATAGAAGTAGATAAAAGGCCATTTCCTGACAGAGAATCAGTAGAAAAACAAGTACAAACATTGATTGCTGATTTTGACAAAAAAGAAAATAATCATGAAAAGTATTTGTTTCTTTCATCAATTTTGGATAAGGTAAATGGAAGTGCTCAACAACAACTCGCCTTACTTTCTGCTGACTTAAGAAAGATTTTGAATCCAGAAAGACACAAATCTCAGTTAAAAAGAAATATATTTGGATTGTTGCAGTACATTAAAGAACAAGCTCGCGGGACAAAGAAGTTGGAGTTTGAAGAAAAAAGAGTGAAACAGTTTCTAACAGAGGTTGAAAATCTGGATGTTCAAGCAAGTGCAATAATCACGGAAATAAAATAACTAATCTAATGAATGAATCAATGAATCAATCCAAACATCTTTCCATCTATCCATCTATCCATCGACCCATCCACCATCCACCTATCTTTCTATCTATCTATCGATATATTTTTTTCTATATATCTATCTATCTATCTGTCTGTTGTCTGTCTGTCTATCTTTTTATCTATCTATCTATATTTCTAATCCATCGATTGAACTGTATGTCTGTAATCTATCAATTTGCCTATCTATCCAAATATAGAATTATTTTTTTTTACATTTGATCTATACAGAAGATTATTGCGTCCTACTCTTATCTATGGTTTTCTTCTATGGTTTGAATTGGTTCTAATTAATCAGTGTTCTCTTTGGTTGACGGGTCCCATAAAGCAAATTAATATTCTAGTACAGGTCTCACCAACAGGAGGTACCATTTTGTTTGAATATTTTATGACTTCTGTAAAAGTTTCTTTCATAAAGCCTAAGGTTTTTTTTTAATTACTTGAATGACATGTGCATTCCATGATATTTTCTCATTTATTAATACTAAGTATTTTTCATCTTTAGTTTAGATTAGGATTTTTCCATGAATAAAATGTATTAAATTTTATTGTTACTTTTTCTTTGTTACTCTTAACAGTTGATACTTTTCTGGGTTGAGTGTCTTGTACCAATTCGGCTGCCAGTTTTAATATGACCCATATTTTCTAAAAATTATTATAGGTGCTATTAACATTTTCCGAGTTATAAATGTTAGGATTTAACCAAGTTTCAGAACCAGCATAATGTCTGGTTCTTCTGTTTTTATCAGTAACTGTATATCTGTGATTTTATTTTGGATACTTTGGAAATTAATTATTAGCATTTGGTTTTTATTTTGATAATTAGTTTTATTTGATTTTTGATGGTTGTTTTTATGGGTTTTTGTTGCTTGTTTGATTCTAGCAAGTGGGTTATTTATATTGCAAGTATATAACTTACTTTTTAATGTCTCTTATGTATCTCTTAAAATTGTTGATCCTGATTTTTAAAATATTTGCCAACGTCTACAAGTTTTTCCTCTACATTGTAAATATACATTAATTTTTAACGCTAAATATTTTAATTTTCTTAAGTAAATTTTCATCCTTAATAAATCATTTTACCCATAAAAGTGGATTTATATGTGGTGGTGCTTCTACGTTGTACATACACAATTGATTTCAACGGTATTTCTTTGAAATACATCAGTTAACTTTATTAACCTTTACGTTCTTTAATATATTAACATTTTTCAATGTGTTTTTTCTTCTTCAAATTTTCCTCACATATCGCAACAGATTACAGTTGGCACATTTTAAAATTGTGTTCGCTTTTTATTATGCTATAATTGTATAAATATGTGTACATTGAAAGTACATGTCTCATACTTTTGATTTGTTAAATACCTTTAGTGAAATGAACATAATAAATCCAATAGTAAATAAAAGTTATCAACAATTTTGTCAATAGTTTAAATGAACAAGAAATTAAATTAAAAGTAAAATGACTGTGATTGAAGGAAAATGATAGACAAGATAACAATTTCAAAATTTAAAAAAAAATTCCTTCACAGAAAAAAACTAAAGTAAGCAATGAATTTATTTAAACTTTTGTGTATATCCCAATCTTCAGTCAGCTGTTTCTTTAATGTCAATAAAACTTATTGAATAATTATGCATATTTCTGAATTATTGTTTTGTAATGGGAAGTTACTTTCAGAATATAAATTAGATTTTGTGAAATTGTATATTAAACCGGAAAATACTTTTGTGCCTAGGGGAAATGGAATGTAAAAACAAGCTATTTCACTTCTTAAATGCTTATTAAAACACATAGACAACATTTACAGTGTCTTGGAGCGTCCAAATGTGCGTCTTTTTAAAAATTCCATTATCTATCTATTTTTTATAACATTTTTATAATCTTGGAGCATTTCCAGTGTCGAGTACTTATTCAGCTGAACTATTTTCATTGCTATTATTTTTATGTGATCTAATCAGATAATTCTTTGTAATTTTTTTTTCGTTTTGATATCATGAGATTCACGAATTAAGAGAGATGTGACGATCAAATTTTTCCATTATTTTTCCCACTAAAACAAACTACATAATAATTATTATGTAAGCTATTGCTGATAATGATATATACAAGGCATGAAAAATTACATAATCTTTGTGTGCATTTCTTTTCAAATTAATCTGTTTTCAGGTAGTATCTGATTTTATCCACATACCTTGTAGCCTTTAAATAGTATACAAGTGTTCTTTTGCAGTAAAAGGACGAAACAAACATGAGACGCAGAGTTAGATTCCGTGAGGGGAAACTCCTCCAGGAATCAACACCCGGTTTCAATCAACATCCGTTGGTACACTTTATTTTTTGTTCGAAAGCTAACAGTTTTTTTTGTTCAGATTTATATTTATTTTCTCCATTTGAAACATTTCTAACAACAAAACAATAAAAACTAAATCCTACAATAATTAATATCTATTTATTGGCGCAATCGCCATCAGACTTACAATGTAATCGTAACTAAGATATTTTAGAAAACCAGAGAAGCTAGACTTACTGAAGTCAAGATGAAAGATTATAGCACAAGCGGACAAAGGCGAGTGTAGACTTTACGATCTTATAGAATAGGGTCTTTGTATTACTTGTTTTTTTATTACTATTAAATATTGTCGATTACAATAATTGATCGTTAATTGTTTATCTTTATTTCGTTCGTCTGTCTTTTAAATACCCAAAATGACCCTGAGAAAACTTATCAAACTAAAGTTTAGATGATGCAGGTCGTAAAAACTAAGTCTGCAGCATTTTCGAACATTTCTGAATTATCTCTTTAACTCTCGTGTGCCTAAATGGCACTTTATTAGTTAATCTCATGTTGCCATCTCCCGCCCCGAAAATAACATTAGACGAAACCGAGTGCCCAGAGGAATAGCTGAACTCTAAATTATCCGCTTCCCGTCAGGAAATAAAAGGATTCTGATTTACACTTACCAATGAACGTCTCTCTTTAAATAGGTGAATATTCTGTATAGTATCTAACACGTTTCCCTATACCATCTGGTATTTTTTTTACTCGGAAATTTCATTAACATAGATAGGTCAATATTCACCAGTCATAATGAAATGAGACGAGATGGAGAATCAAGTAATTCCTAACACAACCATATTTGACCAAGATAAAGTGGCGCGCATCATTATTTAGACAAGATATCCTGGTGGCACGCTGGATGAGTGGCATGCATGCTCGGCTGGGATCATTAGTTTGAATCTCCATAAATGCAGCGATTTGTTTCCGTGGCTAAGGGTGTTCCTGAGTCAACCCAGTTCCAAATGAGTGCCTTTCACTAGTTAGAGAAATGAAGGCGTCTGGGAAATTGTGTGGTCCCTCATTGCCGTTGCCTGTGAACGCTGCGTCACTTGCCAATGCGTTTTTAACAGAACGAATGACGCAAAAATCTTCCGTGAAGGAGGAGCGTCTGTATTCATAAGACAAGATAAGACTGTTTAGTGATAAACGGTATATATTCATCGTACCTGAACGATTTTACTAAATGATGATCCACAACTGAAAGCGCGTGCTCAATAAATCATATAAATTACTGATTTCGTCTATTGCTTGGAAAAAAGTCAATGACAAATGATTATCACAATGGTAATAAAAAAAAGAAATAGACCTCTTTTGATTTTCTATGGTTCTCTTCAGACCCGTGTTATTTAGAGAGAAATTAAACAAAATATTCTTCTGGAAAAGACATGTCTATAAATGTTGGAATAGCAATTACATATTTTTTTAAAACTTAAAACCATGCATATTACAAGAGAAAAACATTTTAGAGTTTGAATTATGTGAATATTAGATATCTTACTCTTTCTTCTAAAGAAAACATGCAAAAACTTAATTATAGCCAGAAAAATGCAAAATTTCAATACATAATTTAAAAATAAACATCGTAAATGTGATAGATTTACCAATATCAATACATCTGAAATGAAAAGTAACTTAGGATTGAGGGTAAAAAATCTTTAATGTACCCTGTTCGAAATAATATTTGTAGAAATATTCTCTATAATCTTGCCACATGTTAACAGCAAGCTTGTCCATCTAACGAACAAAAGTATTCCCAGCTTAAGTCAGTAGTCATTTCATGGTATTTTACAACAAAATAAAGGAATAATACAACTCAAACTCTACATACGTATTTACTAAATAAAGTAACATTTCGCTTAATTTAAATGTGATATAAGAACTCTATAAGAAATAATAACAAAAATAAACACTAAGATAATTTTGATGGCTTTATTTTGGGATCCGCATACTGATTTCTCACACTAAAAATATAACTCAGGAGAAAATGTTTTTAAATGTGAACTTAATTTTATAATCATATAATTTATGATGTCGGAAAGAAAATAAACAATCAAAAAATTATTTTTATAACTAAGTAGTTTTATTAAATCAAAGAGAGCACACGCTTACAATCCGGTATGAAGTGACGAATTACTATATCTAAGCCCCTCAAATTCTACGAAAATAAACACAACTAAAAACTTTATTCTTTGATTTAAACTCTTTCTTAAAAATTTTATTTTATGGTACAGCATCAATGTACTATAAAAACAACATTACAATGAAACTGGCATCTTTACAATAGTTTATCACAAATAACAACGAAGAGAAAAAAGGTAGAAGACAGCAAGCTTAAATAGCTGACAAAAAGTTGTTTTTAATTGAATTAACTTTTTTTTTCTCTCTGTACCACTCTTCAAAACTCGACTAAAATATGTATGTTTAGGAAGTTGGGAATTTATGAGCCTGGAACTAAACGAAATCTCTTGCAGTTAGTATATCTGAAACACTTTGGGTGAGCCTCGAAAAACATATTTGTGAGCATTTAGCAATCCCATCATTTTTAAATCCCTTATATTAACTTCACCGGCGTCTCTCTCTCTCTCTCTCTGTCTGTCTGTCTGTCGTCATCTCATGGGCGGGCGGTAAAACAAAAGTCGAAAATGACCCACTTCCCGTGATCCGATCAAGCTTAAATTTGGCATACGGACCCGTCCAACCTAACAATGCATCGTATCAAAATTTCAGAGCGATCGAACGTACCGTAATTAAATTAATGCATTTTTAGTTTATCCTTATATGAGGTACGTAATTCAAATTCACGGTTTGTTATTGTTTTTTTTCCACGTGAGTTTGAGTTGACGCTTAGACGTCGATCGTCGTGCCAACACCCCCCACACGTCCCATCCCCCGTTAAAAGACAGGGGACATCACTCGGTGACAGTCTGTAAATATTTGTGGCGTTGGAAAATAATCAATACTTATAATTATGACTCAAATATAAATATATATAGTAGAAAACTCGCTTTCGTTCCTGTGGCATTGTTGGTTTGTTGGTTTGTCCAAGATTTTTTTCAAATCTGCCAACGTAAAATTGAACTACTTTTGATGGTCCTAGAGATCTGAAAATTTTACCACAGATACCACAGATAGATCTGGAATGACAATGCATTGTATCAAAATTTCAGATCGATCGAATGTACCGTTATTAAATTATTGAACTTTTTAGTTTATCTAAAGTCTATATATAAGCATCTGTAACCGTCTGCTTTTGTTGCCATACGTGTATTCACCCCGTGACCACATCACAATGTTTATAAAACTTTGGGCGGGCGCTTGTGAGGTGTTTGGTAAAATAAATAGAGGTAAAAAAATATTTTAAAAAACCAGGTTGTTATAAGTGGACTAAAAAGAATAAAATAAATAGAAGTGAAAAAAAGATTTTTAAAAACCACGTTTTTATAAGCGGACTAAAAAGAAGATAATAATTTAAAACTTATAAGTTCAAGTACTTTGATTTAATATGACTAAAAACGTGTGGCGGGTGTTTGGTATAAAAATTAAACATTCCTAATTTAGAAGGCAAAAGAGAGATCTATAAGTGAGAGTATGAGTGAGCTGCATATGTTAAACCTCATAAGCGCCCACCCGACGTTTTTAGTCATATTAAATCAAAGTACTTGAACTTATAAGTTTTAAATTATGTTTCTTCTTTTTAGTCCGCTTATAAAAACGTGGTTTTTTAAAATCTTTTTTTTTACTTCTATTTATTAGTTTATCTCTATACAACATATGTAATTCAAATTCACAGTTTGTTATTGTTTTTGTTCCACGTGCCAGTTCAGTCCACACGTTGGCGCGACCCATCGCAGTACCGGCGTGCTTTTGTTTACATGTTACGTGTCACGCTGAGCTTGGTCCAGCGATTGGTGACCAGACCTTTCCCCTCTCCCAACCAGTCCCAGTTACACAGCAGGAGTTATCTTATCTAATCTGTTTACAGACGCTCCTTCTATACAGAAGATTATTTGCGTCCTACGCTTATCTATGGTTTGTGTTTTAGTCCTGCATTTTCATTAGAGATTTAAATGTTGATAAAGTGTTGGTTTTCCTGGTTTCTTCAGGCAAACCCATTCCACGCCCGAATTCCGGACGGGAAGAAGGAAAACTTTGTATGTGTTTGTTCTTGCATACGGAATAAGAAAGGTGTTTTTATCCTTATGTCTATCTGAGGGTTGTATTAAGTTATCTTTGTGTTGTATTTCTAAATTAGAATTAATTGCTTTATGTATGATTACTACTTTGCTCTTGGTTCTTCTATCCTCTATGTTTCAAGGTTTAATGATTTAACTAATGGTGTTATTCTTGTCAGTTTTGAATATTCTCCAGTAATGAATCTGGCAGCTCTTTTTTGAATTTGTTCTAGTTTATCAATGCTTTTCTTTGGTGGATGGGTCCCATACAGAAGATGCATATTCGAGTACAGGTCTCACCAAAGTGAGGTAGCATTTTAGTTTTATATCTCTATTACATTTGTTAAAGTTTCTTTTTATAAAGCCTAAGGTTTTGTTTGATTTTTTAATAACTTCATTGACATGGGGATTCCATGATAGTTTCTCATTTATTAAGACTCCTAAGTATTTTGCATCTTTAGTTTGGGTCAGTTCTTTTCCATGAATGTAATATTTTGAATTTATTTGTTTCTTTTTCTTTATACTCTTAACAGTTGACACTTTTCTGGGTGGAAAGACATACTCCAGTTAGTTTCCCATTTTATCAATTCATCTAAGTCTTTTTGTAAAATTTTGCTATCTTGTTCTGATAACCAATAAAACCCATAACAATAACAATAAAAAATCTAATAATACCTATAATCAAAACATTCTCAAGACACTAATAATTAATTTCCAAAGTATTAAAAATGAAATTCCAGATTTAGAGCTACTTATAAAAACAGAAGAACCAGACATAATTGCAGGCTCTGAAACTTGGTTTAACCCCAAAATATGTAACTCAGAAATATTTAATAACAATTATAACACTTTTAGAAAAGAAAGACCAGACAATTATGGAGGAGTGCTGCTTGCAATAAAATCAAATATCATAGTTGAAGAAATTACTACACAATCAAATTTTAATATAGAGTCTTTTTTTGTGTAAAATATTTACGCCAAACCACGGGTGTGGGGAAGGGTGGGCAAGGGGGGGCACCCCCTACATTTGAGAAATAAATTGTCATAAAGTTGTTACAATAAAACTGAACTAAATTTCCTGAAAGTTTAATACATGGAAGACAGTTTACATTTATCAAACATAATAAAGAATTATATCTGCAAGTATAACTGATTAAATTACTGATTGTTCTAAATATTCCAGTTGTTTAACAATTTCTTTAACATTTTCAGCAAAAATCCGCAAGCTTTTATATTTATGTGAACATCTAGTTTCACATAGCAAAGGAACATTTAGAATAAGTTTTCTTTGCTGATTACTTTATCGGAAAAACCCTATAATTTACTTAATTGTTCCTATTGTGTTTTGTACAACATTCACGTTATTTAAATCGTTCACAAGGAGATTTACTTTATGTGAACTGCAATGTACAAATGCTGCTTTTGGGTATTTTTTTTCGAATTATTGCTTGGACTCCTCCTTCTTTACCTGCCATTGTAGAACATCCGTAGTATCCTTGACCAACAAGCTTTGTCATATTTAATCAAAATTGGTGTTGGTTAAACCTTCAGCTGTTCTATTGGAATATATCCCATGAATTTTTCTGTGACCATACTTTTCCCATTTTGTTCTTTGACAAATCTAACACCAAGTGACATCTGCTCAATGCCTGAAATGTCAGTTGTCTCGTCGGCAAGTATAGAAAATGCAACTGAATTATTAGCTTCACGAACAATGTCTTCACGCAAAAGAGACCCACAAATTTCGATTATAGTGTTTTGCGTAGTTGCCGAGATACACTCAGTGGTTACCCTTCAAAACGGCCCCAGACAAATTGTTAACATTTTTAAACTAAAACATTAATTTTTTTGCATTTTAAGCTTTCGTTAACTGTTTAACCCTTAAAAGAAGTGTTAAAATTGTAAAAATATTTCCTGTGATGTTATTATATTGTTTTTTGTCAACAAACAACCGTTATTGGTACCATTTCGCGTAAAGGCTATTAAATTCACGTTTGTGGTATTATTATTATTCTTTACTGTTAGCTTAACCTGACACTGAATAAGTGAGTAAAAATACGAATATATTTGATTGTACATTTTACTATTAATAATAATAATAATACTAAATTGATTATTTATATAGCGCTGTATCCCAGTAAGGAACTGGGCTCACAGCACTTTACATGAAAGAAATGACATACCTATAAGTATTAAATTAACTTTCATATCATAACAAACACACAAATTACAGTGCATTATACATAAGCTACGTTAATCATTTATAAGAAATGTTGTTTCATTAATTTTGAAAATAAATCTTGAAAAGATGTGTCTTAAGTGCAGTCTTGAAGGACTTGGTTGTTTGAATACTACGTAAGTACAATGGTAGAGAATTCCATTGTTTGGCTGCACAAAAAGAGAACGATCTTTCACCAAATGTTTTGGTGCGTGTCGTATGAACAGAGAGAACGCGTGTGTCTGCAGAAGATCGTAGCTGGCGAGTCTATCTGTCAGTCCAGGGCCGTTTTGTCGAGGCCGTTATGTCGGAGCCCAATTGTCGGGGCCGTTTTGTCCGGGGCCGTTTTGTCGGTGAACCATACTCAGCACTACAAGAATCAATAGACAAACGATTACCAAGAATTTCATCTCCAGATAGATTCAACACGAAACACTAACAGTTCATACAAATTAGCAGAATTTGATTCTGTTCCACGAAGTGCTAAAAGCAGTATGCAGCAAAATAGGATTGTAGAAATGATGGGACCCAGTTTGTGGAGATTTTCTTGAATTTGTCTTCTAAAAATCATTCAATCACAGTCGTTTGCTCAAACCCATCCCATTTTGACAACGGTGTCTTTCAGGAAGTCTTCACCCGTAACTAAATCATTAGCGGCGTATGGTACGCGGCGGGTTCATCTAGTGTTGGCAATAAAGGGGTAAATGAACGGGCACAAACAGACATTTTTAAAAATTAAAAAATAAAAACAATGTTTTCGCTGGGGCTTGAACCCAGGACCATCGACGTATGAGGCGGACGTGATAACCAGAACACTACGAATCTCACATTTACTGTGAAGGCAAGTGCATTGTTGCCACCCACTCCCAACCCCCACCCTTTTTTTCATTTCCATCCCACCACGCTTGCCAACAGTGTTTAGTTGACCCGAGCGAGGGTCATTAGTCATGCTCGGTTGCACATACTTGCAGCTTCTTGACTCGCATGGCCCCGTGAAGAGAATTATATATATACTAGTGTATTACCCGTCAAAAATGATGGGAGTTTTCAAAATGGATATATTTCAGTTTTTGTAATTGTCCCTTTTGCCTGAAAGCCGCATAGTAAATAATCAGAAAATGTAGAGACCAAGAGAGAAAAATTAAATCTCTTTTCCATATCGAACAATTTTATGCGGACGTTTGGAAAATAGTGGGGGTTTTTTGGGAGTTTATTTTTTTTGCAATATATTTTTCAAGGTTATTTATTTAGCGGTGGGCTTTCTAAAATCTAGCGTTACGAAACGGACATAGCAGAGTATATATTTTGATTATATTTACGAAATATATGTGTTATGAGAAAACCTCCAAGCTTTAGGCTTCGCGTTATATAAGTTTGCATGAATAATAATGATATAATCAGGATAATAGTAAATGCATAGTGAATTACATACAGCATAAAGTGATATTGCGGCAAAGAAGTTTGAAGTTCGACGTATTAACAAATATTGCTGAGGAGTCAGCCGGACGTTAACTTGCGGCATTGAATAGTGCGCACTAATTATGAGTGCACCAATAATACAGCACAGTGCGTTAAAAATAAATTATGGGACTGTAATGTGATCCACATCACGCATATTTGTGATTTGAAGCCGTTTAAGCTTCATCGATGATTATGACTTGTCAGTTTATTCGCCCATTTGTCCATACATTATTACCACAACATTATCAAAACATGTAAAAAATAAACTATAATTTTACACATGTTAATAACTATTTATTTTGCATGAAATGTATTAAGCAAAGTTTGTCACAGGTTAACAGAAAAGATTAACTTATCAACTGTTAATCATATTTACAATTTAATATACACGTGTTAGTAATTCACATAAACGTTTTTATTGTTGTCAAGTCAGCACCTTTTCAAGATCTATTATGACTTGTCAGTTTAAGCGCCCATTGATCCATACATAATTACCTTCACATTATCAAAAACATGTAAATAAAAAACTGTAGCTATTTACAAATATGAATAACAACGAACTATTTATTTTGCATGAAACCTTTGAAGTAAAGTTACACACTGGATAAAAGAAAATATTAAGTATCAACTTTAATATACACATTTTAGGAATTCTAATAAACGTTTTCATTATTGTCAAGTCAGCACCGCCTTCCAGTTCTATATTAAAAGCAAAGTTTTTTTATTCAAAATAAGTCTAAGACGCATTAAAATATTGCATGTAAATAAAAATAAAAAAAACTATTGTGGGGAGCGGTCCGATTTTTAAATCCCTTATATTAACTTCGAAATCTTGTCTGTCTTCGTACGTAGGTCGGGCGGAAAAAGAAAAGTCAGAATGACCCACTTCCCGTGATGCGATCGAGCTAAAATTTGGCACATGGACCCGTCTCACCTAACAATGCATCGTATCAAAATTTCAGATCGATCAATCGTACCGTAATTAAATTAATGCATTTTAGTTTATCCTCATATAACGTATCTAATTCAAATTTTTCCACGTGAGAGTTTGAGTTGACGCTTTGACGCGACCCATCGAAGTACCGGCGTGCTTTTGTTTACATTTTACGTGTCACGCTGAGCTCGGTCCAGCGATCGGTGACCAGACATTTCCCCTCTCCCACCCCCCCCCCAGGGTTATGAAGCAAAGTTGAGTTAAGACAGATTCAGTCTGTAAATGTTTGTCCCGTTTGAAAATAATCAATACTGTTAGTTGTGTCTCATATATAAGGGATTTATAGTCAAAAACTTTGTTTTTACGGGTTTGTTTTATTAAATATGTTATTTTTTTAAACATACAAATATGCAATCTCAAAGTGTATAAAAGAAAAACAAACGCTAAACTGAAGCATAAGTTGACAAATTTCATTTGCAGTAATAAATAATGGCTTTGTAGTTCAAAACGCATCGAAACTTGACAACCGAATGACAACTAATTGTAAATTTCATAAACCGAAAAACGAATGGTATATATTAATATAGAAAATTAAATTTATAAATACGTACGTAATATTGACATGGACACATACACAAAAACGGACATTTAATACAAAAAAAATAATAATAATATTAATCACATCAAATAAAACATTGCTCTTTTTACTTCTTTCCCTTCACACATTAATAAAAGCTCAAATAATGACGTCACGTCACAATATTTTATGGTGAGCAACACATTATTTTAATCACGAAAGCAACATTTTTTATATTTTTTTATCGGGAGTTACCTAGCATAGCGTCCGGACTGACTGTCTGACACTACTTGCATGACAATTGCAAATTATATTGTTTAATATATATACTTGTATCATGTTTTTTCTCGCTAATGGAAGATTTTCAAAGATATTCCCACTTGGATACTGAAGACCAGGTTTATCAATTTTATAAATGTTCTGTATTCCACCGCTGTATATGGCATATTTTAGCAGTCTTATTAAAAATGCTAGAGAAATATTCTTCACCAAAGTTCCCAGAACAACATCTAAAGTGTCCGATTTTAAAAATAAAAATGAATCTTCCCCCTTTTGACATGTTTGAACATATTCCGTTACAGATGGAAATTAAATATTCTGAAGTAAAACATGTTAAAATGTTATGAGGGTTTGCTCAAAAGCAATTAAGTGTGAAAATGAAAAAACAAACTTGGTATATAACCATCTCAAAACAACAACCAGAGAAATAAACATCGCTGTATTTTATTATTAAAAATATGAAACAATTGCAAAATCTGCTGAGTCGCTCCAACATTGATGCCTTTTTCTAAAAAAAACTCTCAAAAGTGAATAAGTAGATTTTGCAAATCGACTTCTCATTTTCAGAAAATTAATATAATCAAAATATTGCTTAGTATAACTAACGAATGATATCTACACATGTAAATTATGATAAACAGTTGAACCTCGGTATGCTTACTTAATCCGTTCTAGACACTTGGACGTTTGCCAAACATGTTTTTATTATAAGAATAATCCTTTCCCATTAAAATACGTATTGTCAATTAAATATATAAAAATTTATTGACGTGGTTGTACAAAATAATTCCCCGAGTCACCAAGCTCCGAATGGGTACCTAACACTAGTTAGGCGGCTGGGTAATGCGTGGAACCCTGAAAGCCTTGGCCTGTGAACGCTGCATCACTTGCCAACAGATCATCTGTCATGGTCTGTGGACGCAAATATCTTCTGAATAGAAGGAGCTTCTGTATAGATAAGATAAGATATGATAGCGCCATGTTTATCATTTCCTCACCAGCAGCAGCTCGTCTATCTGAGTAATCTCCCTTATTGGAGATAAGGACGCATCTGTTTTGGAACCTTCCAATTATAGAAGCCACTTTACCTGTTTGTTTCTGGCAATATTGTGAAAATTCCCTTCAAAGTTATCGCCATAAGTAAAGACCAAAACGCCAAATTCACTAAATACTTTATCACCAAAATGCATTCATAAATTTCAAATGCTTCAAATTCTTCTGCTTTAAACTTGCACGTGATGTTAAATACAAAAAATAATGCCGTAACACCAACTGTTATGTCACAACTTCTCATTAGCATTTCCATATGTTGACAAGTTCTTTACATTTCATATACTTCTTCTTGCTTCTCATTAAAGACAGTAACCCAGGGTACGGGTGTATCAAAACATGAACTTCCCGGTTATTTTTCTGTAAAATACCCTGCTCAACCATTTTCGTCACTGAATATATACCCGCACCATCAGGAAAATGAAATCTATTCAATATAGTATTTCCTGTTGCACTTTTGCTGTGTCCAGTTTGTCCCAACAAAACAGTTTATATCTTGTCTACCATTTTAGGCCATAGAAAACATAATAAGCAATAACTTTTTAGGCACACAATGAAATACTCACAATCAATTATGTCATTGTTGAACCGTGTCTCTTGACATAACATTTAATGTTCTGTTATTATAAAACCATTTTGTTAACTTTATTTCTCCTTAAACCAAAATACCAGTACAAAATATTTGGCAAGACTTAGCAATCTGAAGTAAAACAATTATAAATTAGTCCAAAGAAAAACTGACATCTAATAACATCATCAAAGGTTAGTTCAGAATTAAAGAAACTTTAAAAATAATAAATAGATGTAAAAATAAAGTTTTTTTACTATAAATCCCTTATATATGAGACATAACTAAATTTAGTGATTATGTTTATATGCGACTTTTACATACTGAAACAGAATTATCTCCCCTGGTTTTAAAACCGCGCGCAGGTTTTAAACACTCAAAAAAACACTAACAAATAAAAATTTTAATTAAAATGATTGCTGAAATCTCTTTATTACCACGTTTTTATTAACTCACTTTCGTTCCTGTTTGTTTGTCTATCCTCAATTTTTCAAATCTGTCAACGTAAAATTAAACCACTTCTGATGGTCCGAGAGATCTCAAAATTTTACCACAGATAGATCGTGGATGACAATGCATTGTATCAAAATTTCAGATCGATCGAATGTACCGTTATTATATTATTGAACCTTTTAGTTTATCTATATATAAGCATATGCATTATCCGTCTGCTCTTGTTTACATTACATTCACGTGCCGAGTTTACATCAACCCTGACCACATCAACCATGTTTAACATCAAGGGGAGATCAGTCATTTCCAGTCTGTAAATGTTTGTGGGGCAATGCGTATTATATTTGAACATAATCAATACATGAAAACTCACCATAGCATACACTTAGACTAAAAAGAATAAAATAAATAGAAGTAAAAAAAAAGATTTTTTAAAACCACTTTTTTATAAGCGGACTAAAAAGAAGAAAATACTTTTTTTCACAAAACTGTGAAGGAAAAATCTTTTTCTGGATTGATACAAAATTTCCAACTTATATGCTCTATTACTATGACGTAATATGACTAAATACGTGGACTGGCGTTTTTTAGGCGTTTGGCTAAAATGATTAAGGTTTACAAATGACGAGTAAGAAAATGAGAGAATTGAATTAGTTAAGCATGAGAAGCGCCCGCCCCACGTTTTTTAGTCATATTACATCATAGTACTTGAGCATATAAGTTTGAAATTTTTATCAATCCAGAATAAGAATTATTCATCCCAATTCGGTGAAAAAAAATTGATTTCTTCTTTTTAATCCGCTTATAAAAACGTGGTTTTTAAAAATCTTTTTTTTTACTTCTATTTATAAATGTTATCATTGCAATTTCTAAAGACGACAATAAAAGTAATGTTGAATAAGTAACGAGAATAATAATATTCTAAAAAACCTAATTTAGATAATCATTTTAGCTTACGTTTATAAGGACATCTGAATAAAAGTGTTTGAATAGAAGCAGTTGGTATTATAACTTTAGAGTAAGAGGCATAAACAAACTCCTACAAAAAAAAACAAAAAAAATTGTTTATAAATTACGAGATACAATGCTTAAAGGACTAATCAATCACCTGAATATAATTTTGTTGTATTTTAGCTTATCAACTAAACCAGTGGTAACCAACAAACTGACGCCCGTTGGATAGATCTAGCCTACAGCAGGTTCATGAGAAATGAATGAGCTTCATATAACATAATAATTTACTTGATTGTAAATCAATGATTGTAAATAGTAAATTTAGACTACTTAAAAAATCATCACATGTACAGCGAAATCATGAACCCTGTGGGCTAAAACTTTAGAAAAACTCGAAAACTGATATTTATTTTAAAAAAAAATTGGTTTTATAAAAGCAATTTTTACTTACTTTGTTCTGGTAATCCTTTCCTTGCTGATAGTAGCTCACGCGTTGACTTTAACGTGGCAACACACTAAACATGAATTTGTTCCGCATTTGTTCAGTATGATAGAAACGATCATACAATTTAAAAAAAAACATGTTGCTTTATATATATAATACTGGAAAAATACAACCACTTCGTAGCATGGTCTAAAATTGCATTTAAAATAATAATTAAAATTACTTCAACAATAACGCCAAATGTTGTCCTTAAACAGAAAGAGAAGTTATGATCCATCTAAGCCAGTGGTTCCCAAACTTTTCTCACCCACGGACCCCTTTTGTACTCAAAACTTCGCCACGGACCCCCAAGTGAAAAAAAACTTTATAAATGCATACTACAAAAATTACAAAAGCAACATTTTGATGAAAAGTACAGTACTTATTAAAATTATCACTTTTGTTTAAGAATAAATTGAAAACAATTAATAACTTGGATTAACGTGATGAGATTTTATGAGTGTACGAGCAACAAAGCCCGTCCATGGACCATCCGCCACCGTTCAGTGGCATCTTGTAACTCCCCTCCAACAGCCGTCTCGATCGGCATACATGTGCATTACGTCAAAAATACTATTCATTACTAGTGTTAGTTAAAATAAATAACTCATAAAAACAGAGATTTTGACTATAAATCCCAACGCGCATAACTCAAAATAAGATCTTGGAAGAAATACTGCCCCAAAAATAACTCGTTTTGAACGTCCGCGTAAACGTGTTCAATATGATTGGCTGTAGGAGTCATATGTGTTTGATGGACCAATCGCTATCGATGACCGCACGGAACATAGCCTTTTAATATATACGATTTATGACCGACTCAATGTTTGTGTGTAGAAACCGCAAATCCTCACGAGCACCAATTTCTAGTCGTTTATTATTTTATTTTTGTTGTTTTTTTTATGATGAGTTTCAAAATACTACTGAATCTTTGTTCTACCAAATAGGAAGGCAGGAAAACAGTCAAAAAATTCTGAAAAATAACCTATAATGCATGATATAAAATTGAGATCTGACTTTGTAACCAGAATTTGTGCTTTCCTAATCCCAACATTGGTTTTAGTTCCTCATTTGTGGATATTTCAATAAGCTGCTCCTGTATTAGTATGTATTCATCTGTGTTTTGGACGTGAGATTGTCCATGCGCTAAAGAGTTCAACTGCCATTCGGAAATATCCAATAGTGACGAATTCCTACAAATCTTTGGTTCAGATCTGAGGTCTGCATGAAGAGCCGTTAAGTTTTGACAGTAAGCAAGCAAATCTTTATCTCTATTTTGCAATTTCAAAAGAATTGAAAACTAGGAACATTCTCCTGTTCCTAAGTTTTGTTTGCACAGAAAAAGGTTTGCAATAAACTCAGACAAAACGCTTTTATTTTGGATTAAATTTAATTGGTTAACTTGCAGTAGTTGTAGTTTCAAATTAGTTTCGTTAAAGTTGGGTAAATAATTCATTCATAATGGATATGTCATTTTTTTGAGTTAATTGTGTTGCTGATCATTGTCTTTGTTTTCCAGGAATTCGGACACTGAATCAGAGCATAAAATCGATTTAAATATGTACGCGATGATAACCAGCGTACTTCTGTGTTAATATAAAAATCCATTATAGTCTTCTTCATTTTCCAAACCATAGTGAGCAAATAAACTCCTATCAAGGCATTCCTTTCGATTATATTAACTGCTCTAATGTCATAATGTAGTGATGCATGCAAAATTTCACTAAGATTTTTTAAAAAAATATTTGATGTTGATGAATGACTCAATTTACTGAAAATACATTTGGTACAGAATGTTTTAAGTATGCCAGAAAGTCAAGAGTATTGCTTTAACTTCAAACATTTTTTTAAAATTCAGTTAATAACGTTTCACCTTTCGTATCTGTTTCCAAACATTTAGCGATACTTCAAATATTCATTAACACCATATTGTCAGAATTGTTTCTTCGGCTCACTCAGTGCTGGATTTACCTATTTGCTAAACAAGCTATAACTTAGGGCCCCTACCTTGTTGGGGGCCCCCGGAATTTTGTTTTCATATTTTTCACTGATATAGAATATCTAGACTTCAAAAGGGCCTTAAATAGCTTAGGGACCCATCAAGTCGAAGTCCAGTCTTGGGCTCACTCATTCTCTTATCTGTTGTAACAGACCACTCACTGTCAAGAATTATTAACGTTTTCAATGGAATGCTAAAGTAAAGCCCTATTGAAAACATTACTTGATGTTAGGATACAATTTAGATAAATATAACTTCACGACCCATCGAAAAGTACATAACCTTGCAACCCTCATAGATTCAAGTTAAAAACTTGTATTTGTATACTTATAGTTATAAGAATTCGGCATTTCTTCTGCATCAAGCTTGGCCTTTCAACAAACCAAGTATTTTGATTGGCTATAGATGTGGAATTACAGTAGTTCTACTACTTTTTCTAAGTAAAACAACATTGTATTCATGAAGGTTAGCACCTAAGATGGTATTTAATTAGTAGAAAAGGCATTCACATACTATTTTATTTATTATATTATTTATTTTAATTTCAATAATAATAAAAATTTATCACATTTTATTATTTGATGTTAAACCTTGCGCGGAACCCCGGGCGTTGTTCAGGGACCCTCAAATCAATTTTAATTTACCATGGAGCCCCTGAAGGGTACCGCGGACCCATGGGGGTCCGTACGGACCACTTTGGGAACCACTGTTCTAGGTCAAACAACTTTATTTTACTCAGGGACTAAAAAATCGCTACTACAGTATTCATTGTTCTTTTTTTTTCGTAATAATTTTAAAAAAAAACAACATAATTTTATTATTTTTATACTAACAATTCCGCGGACCCTGACGTTGTTCAGGGACCCCCAAATCAATTTTAATTTTCCACAGACCCCCTGAACGGTTCCGCGGACCCCTAGGGGTCCGTAGGGACCTCTTTGGGAACCACTGATCTAAGCCAATATATATATATATATATATATACGTTTTAATTTAACCGATATCTACTTTCACCTATCTTGAGCGTAGGCCATAAATTTATTCGATCTCCGCCTTGTCCAATCTTTAACATTGCCAAGTCAACTTTTCCGCTGTCGACCTCTTTACGGGCCTCCTACGGTGTATTTAAGAATAATTTGGTCAGGCTGTTGGGTTTATCATACATGAAACACTCAGTGACCACCATACATCCATCTATTTGGTGGAAGATCTATGTGCAACCTAACAGTTGCTGACGATATAGATCTTTTGATTGCAAACAATAAAGAACTCCTGAAGCTCACTGACAAATTTTCTGAAAGATATTTGGAAAATAGAACGGAAATCAGCGAGATAAATATAAACAAAAAAACCGGTAAATTATTTTTATTGACAAGAACTTATTTGACATGTAATTTTTCATAGCGGTAAAAGCAGCTTCGTTGTGAAATTGATGCATTCGTTGTGCTGTCGATACGGTAAACTCATTTTTACATTGAGGAGAAGATGATCGGTGCTTCAGAGAAGCTTTCATATTATGTTGTTAGAATAGAAATGAGGGATATTCCGGTAAACATATGTTTTCGGCTGTAAAAGCATTTATGACAAAAACAAAAAAGTAGTCATTGAACCATGTCAACTTTATGTGGTAACCATCTGGTCTTTCTTGCATACGACCTTGTGGCGCAAGCAGGTGGGATCTTTTTCCTCAGAACAGTTGCCAGCTCACCGTAAACCAGGGCTCTTGGAATTCGTTCCCAGCTTATCCTATTAACATGGCCCAACCACTGCAGGCGCCTCTCACTCAGGATTTAGTGCATACTCAACATATGGACTCAATATATACAGTATATAATGTAATCATAAGTATAATATCGACAGTAAATAATTTTTCTACCCATGAGAAAGCATTCCGTTGTACGCAATATAGTGCAATTTCTAGCATTCATTCATAATATTGTTTGGTGGTTTAAATTGCCAGCCACTTCATTAAAACATTTCACAACTCAGGTGTAATGCATGTTGCCTTGTTCGCGCATATGCAGTGATAATAAAATAACCCTAAAACAGGTAAGCTCGCTTAGAAACACACACAATAATGAATATATTCATCCCTGGGCAATACTTTTTCGTAAGAAGTAAATAATACATTTTTTTTAAAGACGCAATGTTTTTTGTGCAGTGTTACGTTACATAAAGGATTTATAAACTAAACTTTCTCTGTAACAAGCTTATATACATAATACGATGTGATAGCATGTGTAGTAATTTCGTAATCTATATGCTAAAATAACATGCCGTTGATTTAAAAGAAATCAAAACCCCATACATTTTGTTATTATAACAAAATAATCACAGGAAACAAATAATTTTATTTTAATTACTAAAAGGAACTGAGTAGAGTGTTCAACCATACATTTTTTCTTTAATGCTGTGAAGAGCAGTGGTGTTGCTAGAGAGGCGCTAGGAGGGGGAAGATCATCTCTTGTGACACATTTAAAGGACCTAACACAAATTTTACATTAAAAGTGGATATTAACGAGATTTGGAAAAAATAGTTTTTTTCATCATAGAATGAATCTTCGATGAAATGCAACATTGTTTTTTTTAACATCAATTACGTATAAAAATTGATCGATGAATAAAAAACATAAGTTGGTTAATATTCCTAAGGACGGTAAAACCTTCAAAACTCTATGATTTCAGACGAAGAGAAATTTCTTACTCCTAGAACAGTGGTTCGCAACCTCATTTTAGTTGATGACCCCCTTTTTATAAAAGCCTTTTGACTCGCAACCCCCATGTAATTTCTTAATTTCATGTAATTCCTCAAGAATGCTGGCTACATCAAAGGGAGCAGAGAATTGATTTTTTTATCAATGTAATTTTTTCTTCTTCCAGATCAAGGAAGAAATGCTTCAATTCGCTTTCGAGGGATTCAAGATACCCAGTAATCTCCTCTTTCAAATGTTCATTTCTTTCACAATCAGATTAATCTACCACACTAGAGAGTGTTCAAACATAGCGATGTTTCCAAGATTTTCTGTTCTTCGCCAGTTTCGCTGTTTGGATAAATCCCTGACATGACAGCGAATTACAATAATATTTGTTTCCTTTCCTTGGAGTTTGAGATTAAGCCTTGTTAGGTTCTATCCCTTCCTCCCTCCCCACTTCCCATACATCAGTGGAGGTGCTGCTTAGTGGTTTATCTGTGTGCCCCACCCCATTATCACTGCACAGTCAGTATAAACAGGTCAAGGGTACATCTCTGACTTTGGTGTGCTTAACTACACCCACTCGAACATAGGGTCGTCGTTTACGTGTATTTCCTAGAACGTTCTGAATCTATTAATTAAGAGGAAGGTTGTGTTTCTCGTTGTCCCTAGATCCAGATCTTTCTATGGAGGTAGTATATATATGGAAACAAACAAAAAGGAAAGGAGACAGGAAACTACAAAGCATTTACTTCACGCCAAAGAAGAGACGGACAGTTTAATATGGTCATTTTCACTGTTATTATTAAAAGTATTGTAAAAGCGAACGATATTTCCTATTGTGAGTGTGTATCTCGTTTAATTATTAACTTCAGTTAATGTTGTATCTATATATTTTTAAATTTAACTAACTATTGTTACATTAAATTTGCATTTAAATTATTTTTGTTTTAAAAAAAAATATACATCAGTCAGAAAAAAATGTACTTGTATTTTTTTCCCGAGTTATTCAGTTTGTTTAAATTAATTTTATATTTACCCGAAAGCCATTTAATTTATTAGAAAGTAAAAATTAGGACATTATAATTTTTTGGTTAGAAATACAAAGAATTAAATTTAACTTTTCAGTTATTACTCATGACACAATCTTTAATACATCAATGACCTTAGCTATAACATCCAAAATATCAAAAATAGCTATAGATTAGTCAATGATGGTGTATTTATTATTTACCGTAATACATTTTTCATCAACTTAATAGAAGGGAAGTTATTTTAAAATCTTGTATTTTTAACAGTTGCAAGCAATGTTCGAGTTATTTTAGTCTGGGTAGCATAGAGCATAAATATATAAATAAACTTTTATAAATCAACTGTTCTTGAAGTCATAAAACTGTCACAAATGGGTGGCATCTACGGGGCTCGACAGACGAGTAGGGTCACAAACCTGACCACGACCTAAAACCGACAACTCCTGCTGAAGTCCAATGTTAGTTGTTAGGTGCTAGTCACATATGATTATAGTCGATGTAAGGCGGCTGGATAGCGAGGGCAATAGTGCGCTCGACTTACAAGATGAGGGGTGTGGGATCGAGCCCGCGCAAAGCCACAATAAATGATGAATGACTAACGCTAAGAAAAGTCCTCCGCTGGAGAGGAGATGGGTACCGCCAAGGTCTACCAAGCCCTGAGAAAGTTCTAATGGAAACATTGGAACCCCATTCGACCACGACGTTATGGTACACACACACACACACACATGGATCTTAGGCAGGGCATATAGATGTAATGCCGATGGTGAAAACCAAAGTAGCCGTTGAGGGTCGGGTTATTCCAAAATGACCGTTTCGTCCCCATCAATTTTACTAGCAACGCTTTTCAGCAGTACCTGTTTAGGGCCAGGAACCCCAGTATGCATTAGCAAAAGGTACCGCGAAGAACTTAGTGGACGTAAGCTCTGAGGAAATCTTACGGTGGGGGTTACACAACGTTTTTCCGCTCTCGTTCTTTGAATGGTAGATTTTATTAAAAGGATGAGCTTTCCACATACAATTTTAGCAAATATCAAAGATCTTCATTACTAATCCACTATGTTCTTTGCTTTGTGAGTAGTCTCTACAAAGCTTTTTTCAGTTTGTTGATAGTTTTGGTCACCATTGACTTTATAAAGTACATGTTTCCAAATGACAAACATACATTAGAAAATAATAAACAACCCCGTAAAAACAAAGTTTTTGACTATAAATCACTTATATATGAGACATAACTAAAAGTATTGATTGTGTTCAAAAGTGACAAACATTTACAGACTGAAACCCAAATTATCTCCCTTGGCTTTAAAAACTAGGTCAACTCTAGCAGACGACGACTAAATATTCTAAAGAGTGATTTATATAGTATAGATAAACTAAAAATGCATTAATTTAATTACGGTACGTTCGATCGATCTGAAATTTTGATAATATGCATGGTTAGGTAAGACGGGTCCGGGTTCCAAATTTCAGCTCGATGGCTTCACTAAAAGTGGGTCATTTTCGACTTTTGTTTTTCCGCGAGCGGACGGGCGTCGCGGGACGACGGGACGACGGTCGACGACGAATGAGACGGCGGTGAAGTTAATATAAAGGATTTAAAAAGATGTATTTGCCACTAACAAAGTTCCTGCGTCTTTTCGTGTGTTGATTGTTTTGTCTGCCTCACTCGTACTTTTGAAGCAAATGTGTCGTTTCCAGATTATTTCATTTTTCTCACCAGTATTTTCCTCTCTGTGACCGCAAAAAGGCTATATTCATTTTTGCCAGGATTGAATAATGTCAAATATTCTAACAAGAACTTCTTACAACTCCCCCCCCCAACACCTTTTTTAAATCTGTTCTTGTTTTCAATTGAAAGATCTTCTAGAACACACTTTTCTGTTTAACGTTTTTAAAAAATAAAACTATGTACATACATTTATACAGCCAGGGTATTTTTGATGAAGTTATATATTTGAATTGCAAATATTGAAACATCAAATCTGAATGAAATCGGGAATAATGACAAAGATATACAGTGTACATTTACTCAAACTTAAATTTCTGGTATGCTAATCATGTGAACGTTTGTGCATATAGGCATGTTTAAAATACTATTAAAAAAACTTCATTAACAACAATTTATACAGTGAAATAGCAAGTGATATATATTTGTATATAACTGTTTAATTGTAAAACTCGTAGAAACAATTTTTTACCCCATAAAGATTCAGTAAAGGGGCCTGATTTTTTTTTGTGGATAATATATCATGTTATATTTTCATGCGATTACAATTTAAGGGAATTAAAAAAAAAGTATGCGTTTTTACAGAGTTAAAAATAAACCAAGATTTTGAGAGCTGTGTTAAAAAAAATAAAACAATGCAAACATTTGGAATATTCCAATAATTTATTGTTATGCCTGGGGTATATTAGGAGATGAATACATCACCATTTTATAAATGATAAGAATATTGTAAAACATTTTGTAAATTATTGAGTGTAATCTTCTTCTACCTTCCATCCACGAGGATCAGCAGTTGATCATCGTTGACGTATGCAATCTTTCCAAGGACATAGGTAAGTTATGTCCGTCCTAAAGTCAACCCTCTACAGCTTGTTCCGGGTATAACTAAATCGCTTCAGCTATAATAGTCTCCTCTCTGATATAGGGGGTAGATATTACTAAACCACCTTTCTGCTTTTTACTGAGCGCACAAGTTCAACTCGTATTGTTTTTTGCAGAGTAAATCTTTGTTTATAAATAATTTTACATTAATAAATATCAATTTAAAAATCAATAGTATAATTATATTTAAACATGAATTTATTTTTTTTAAAGTGTGTATGTAATACATAAAATAAATAATAACATCCAAATGATTACAAAAACACAAATTTGTCTACAAAGATTATTTTAATAAAAAAACTTTTATTTGAATATACCTTCATGTAATTATTTGGTATAAGTAGATTTTGAAAAAAAGATACGATACATACAGAACTGATTTAGTTACATTGGGAACACTCCATGAAGGGGTAATTCCTTACCGAGAAGGGGTGACCTCTACGTGGCTCGGAGCACGTGTAGGATAGCGGAACAGACCGCATCCCGCAACCAACAGCCACTGGAAAGCAATGCCGAAGTCCAGATAGTATTTGGGTGCTAATATGATACGTCGCTGTACTAATCTTAGATAGAGCATTAGATGCAATGCCAAGGAAGAAAACCAAGGTACCGTTGAAGGTCGGGTTATCCGAAGCGAACGTTTCGTGCTCCTCACTAGCTAACGCCAGTGAGCGGTACGGGTTTAGAGCCAGGAGGGCCCTTATGTATTCTCAAAAGGTGCTGTGAAGAACTTAGTGACGCCAGCTCTGAGGAAATCTAACTGGGGTAAAACCCTAGGTAGGTTATTGATGATCCCCCGCCCAGCGGTAGTCCTAAACCATAGAGACTCGTATTCCATGTCGGGTGACGCCGCAGTTTTAGGGAGTCAAAGCATTGAAATTCGACTCCTCCTTGTGAGGTCATTTTAGTGGCTGGCATTTTCGAATATTTTCTGTATGCACAGGCGGCCCCTTCAGAATCGACCTTTCAGGGGTCTCTCAGCTGTTAGGTTCTTTTTGGTGAGGGAAGAGGGGGCCTGGGGGGCTCTCCGGGAAGACCCACGAAGAGCAATATGTTCAGGGCTACTGATTTTGTTACTAATGTAGGTTCATTAGTTGCATAGCATTTTTGGAAGCAATAAATAGGTTGACAAAGTCACATAAGCAGTCCATTAGTACCCGGTTAAAACTGAGTTAAATATTGTTTGAAAATTATCATAGAGCAGAGACACAGAAAATAAACTACAGACAAACTTAAATATAAACAAGTTGTGCAAAAAAGCAATACATATATTGAAAATGTTCATATAAATTTATTTTGTGATGTTAAGTATCATGCTAATGAGATGATTGCGGCTGTAGCTTGATTTTGAAAATTCTTTTATTTCAGCTTGCTTTCACTTACAGCTGACTTGTAGGAAGTAATGACTAGAGGGAAGCCTAAAAACGCCATTCACGATTCTTGTGTTTATCATAAAAATTGAAACAGACAATTGACAATCAATATGAGTTCAGAAAAAAAATTCCATGTGGATATTTTAAGCTTTGCTTTAATTAAGTTCACATTTACAAACTTCCTTGTTAACTTCAACGACCAATAAGTCGAGCAATTGGTTCAAGCATTAATTAAGCTTGTCTTTATAACGTAAACATACCTATGATGGGACTACGAGATACAAAAATAATAAAGACATTGACTAGTTATCACAAAATATTTAAGAGTGATACTGATAACTTCAGAAGATTAACATATTCAAAATAAGCTTTAGTACAAATAACGAGAGACGACCACAATTAAACTTATAAGGCGCTTAAGGAAATGTGAGTAACATATGTACATTATTATATATTTGAATATTGTGAATGAAAGAAAATTAAATATGTTTATAAACTTTGATCCAAATTTTAAATACATTTTTTTAAAACTAACAATAAGCATAATATTTTCAGGATAATTTACTAACAATACGTTTTAGATTATGTGTTCTTGCAGTGTATAATGTTTTCTTACTTATCGCATGTTCCACTGTTTGTTAGAAGTTTTAGTCGTTGACTTAACTTCAGGCAGTTTTGTATTAGTTTTATAGATGCAAAATTTATAAAATAGCACACTTATCGGTCTTTTTGTCTAATTCATTTTTTAACTTTTTTACATCATTCTTATATGTTAATTTCAAATAAGGTTCTGTGACTTTGTTTTCTATTTTGTTTTGCAGCTTCACACATTTTTGCATTATCTTTTCTGAGTCATCAGAGCTAAATTCTTTCTTGTTTTGAATTTCAAATTCGATCATTTTTATTTTGTTTTCAATGATAAGTGATAAACGATTTTGTTTATTTTCCATAAAGTTTTCTAAAGTGTAGCTTTCCTCTCGCTTCTTTAATGCTAACGCTTTGTTTATCATTTCCACTTTACCTGTTTGTATTTGACAAAATTGTGAAAAATTATTTTCAAAGTTATCGCCATGAGTAAAGACCAAAACACCCAATTCACTGAATACGTTAGTACCAAATATTCTTTCAAATGTTTCGATTGCTTTAAATTCTTCTTCTGTAAACTTGCACGTAATGTTATAAACCAAAAAAAAAGC